>JARHVA010002158.1:1177500-1295000 GCA_037957365.1 Torreya grandis | reverse complement strand
AAAGTATGTCTAGATTGGTTATTTTATATTTTAAAATTAGTGTTACATCCATTGGGTGTATTAAACTATGGAATAATCCTAATTTGTCCTTCTATCTTTGGGAGTAAGAGTTAGAAGTTATGATGCTTTCATTATTGATAAATGAACTTTCACTCATGTAGAGTATAAATGTATAGGAGGTTGATCTAAATTGAAAAGGTACTATCTTTGTAAAATTACTTGTTATAAGGAAGGAATTTATAAAAACATGTAAGATTTTATGTATCCTGAATAAATATGAAAGAGGAAGTTTATAAAACTCTTAATTTATGTCATGATTTATGGTAATTTATCAACTCTTATTATCTTATTGTTGTAAAGGTCATGAAATATTTTTGTGTTAGTTCTTATACTATTTAAGGATGATTTAAGGGCCCAATTCCTATTATCGAATAGGTGTATTTTTCAAGTTACCTCATTTTTTTTATATATTAGAAGAGACAGATGGTCTTAGTCTCCTTATAATAACTCTTATCTCGATAAGAAAAGGTTACCCATTTATCTTGAGTAAACCAATAATTAAAGGATAACTAAATTCATTATTGAGAAATACATTAAAGGCTCGATAAATATTAATATGTATTATCAATCTCTTTATCATAATTGTTGATTCACCACTCAAAGGTAAGGCCAAGGAATTCTCCTCTCTTACATAGGTTAATGGAGTTGTCGCTTAGCCTCGAGTAATATTATTTTGCAGTAGTAACTTCCAGTCATGAGTTGTTTATAACTCAAGGCAACTAATGAGTTTTATATAAACTTGAATTAGGCCAAAATGAATTATGGGAGATTTTATGTGCTTGATATGTTAAATAAGAGCTTGGAAATATTCTAATTCTGTTAAGGAAACCTTTGTAGTGGGTATTTGTAGCTACTAACAGACCAATCTTTGGACCTGTGTATCCTTTCAATTTTGTAAGGTTCACTTGAAAAGAATACACTCTTGTCATTGAATACCATTAATTTCCATTAACCTGTGAATTGCCATTCAAGTACTTTGTTGAAACTTATTTATTGCCAACACTTCTGGGAAAGAATCCCTATTTGGATTTTTTTTGTGTGGGCTATTTGGGTTCATTTCACTTCAATCAGGGCCTTGGTCATGAGGAACAATAAGAATTTACATGAAATATAAGTTTCTATAGTTTAGTCCTACTATACATAATTTTTCTATGGTTATGATTTGGCTTACATTGCTTAACCTTCCTATGCAGTTTTGGGGAGTCCCTAGTTTGATTGTTATTGGAAATTTCTTGGGAATTTTTTTCTCATTTCCTCTAGAGATTGTTTGATGTTATTTTAACCTATTTTTTATTAAAATTTAATTGAATTATTGCTAACTATAAGTGTAAAACTAGAAATATCAGAATGCTAAAGATATACAAATGATTAACTATTCTGATTTTGACAAATTACTAAATATAAAAATTATGTTTGAAAACACTAGGAAGGAACAATATGTAATATCCTCAACTTTGATTAAGATCTTGGTGGGACCCTTAGCCTATTATTGTTTTTGATGTTAAGGGTAGAAGAAGGTCATGAGACATGGTGGACCACTTGTGAAGAATTATTTATGGAAAAGGTACTTTATGATTCTAATTTTGAGTTATGTTTTGGGGAAAAGTACTTAATGTATATTTCACTTAAGTGGGGGAGTTTTAGGTCTTAGATTATAAGACTTAAATTATTTTTAAAGCTAACCCTCCCTTTCTATTTTGGAGTGCTACACTTGGATGAGGGTATTTAAGGAGAAGGAGGATTCATTTGAAGATCATGTGAATTTAGATATTTGGATTTGATAATCAAGTATGTCAAGCTTGGTTTTTAAAGGTAGATGCTTGAAGAATGTTACCCTTCATGTTCTACTACTTATTATATAAATTATGTCTATCAACACCAACTTTTGATTGGAAATTATAATACATCCTTTGAATATTTATTTGAAGATTTTATCTAACAATTGTAGCTTGTGGTGACTTGACTTAGAGGACTAGGGTGAACCACCTAGAGGGTTTGTGAGGTCACCAAGAGTTCACTATTTACTTAGGGATTAAGGGTACTAATTAATCCTTGGGTGATTTATTTGAAGGCTTGAAAAACATCATTCTAGAGGCTTTTTGTTGGTGGAAACCCTCTCCTATGGTTTTAATATTTTTATACCTTTTTTTCTTGGTGAAGCAAATTATTTTTGAGGTATGTTGGCAAGTTTTTGGGTTGAATAATGCTAAAAAATTATCATAAAATTAATATACATAATTTTATTTAGTGGGATGAATCATTTGGAGAGATTTGAAGGCTTTTGAGGCATTGTTGAGGGTTTATTTCAAGGCTTTGATATTCAAAAAATTATTTGTATACTTTGGGTGAAAAACTAGGGTTTTTAGAACTGCAAGATATCATTTGGGGGACCTCCCATGGATGAAAAATTCTAAAACTATTTTTGTTTGATATCTACTATTTTTGTGATCATTTTGAGTCCTCATTCATATTAAAAATCCAAGTATTTCATAAGTTATGAATTTTCTAAGTTTCAACTATTTGAGGTAAAATAATAAATTATTAAGGGTAGATTTGAAAAGAGTAAAGGTTGCAATTGATTATTCAGAATTGTTGAATTTTTGAAGGGTTTAAAAGGCTATAATTTTTAGTGTCTATTTCATATATATTTTATTTTGTGGAAAAACCTCTATTTTAGTCTTTGGTCCCAATTTGGGGACACTACACAATACTTATCTTGCACAGTGATCTATGTTGACTGTTACCATTATTTGACTGTGAAAATCATAAGAAGAGATGACTATACATGCTCATTATTAGATTCAGGAACAAAAATAAAATCTAGATAGGTCTATTGTAAGTGGATGGTGGCATAATATACTCCAATTTGTTGATTATGGATTTTTCTAAGTTGACAATGGCATATAACAAGTAGGAAAATATAGAGAAAACAAGAATATAGAAATGATAGAACATAATCAGAAGTAGAAGATGTCCCTAGATGAGAGCACAACAAACAAACAACAATGCAATGTGCCATAGTCTATTCACCATAGATTCATTTGGGTTGACTATGTGTCTAAATTGATCATTGCAGCTATTAAGCCTATGAATGAGGAGAAATCTAAGATATCATATTGAAGAATTTCTTGCACAAAAATAATTGTGAATCTTATCATGTCCTTGAAATCCTTAGGGTAATTTGATAGCTTAAAAATTTGTAAAAAAAAAAGTAGAGTGTAATGGTCCAAGCTAATTACAATCACCCCCTTGTTGATTGATCGTTACCTATCTATCTAATAATCCAAGGAGGAAAGTTAGGCCCACCTAGTTCTCCCACCTAGAGTTAATGTGCAATATATGCTCTTTTGAAGATGTCTTTGGTACATGACAATGATAACTTGACTTTATTTAGAGGGATTTTGACCATGCTTATGATTATTCCTTATCAATATTACAAAATTTGGGTAGAATAGGGTAGATTTGCTTAATGTGCATGTGTAAATGTTTTGTTTTTAGTGGATAATAAATGGGGTAATGAATGACTCTTGATATGTATTTATAGATGAATCTTTAACAATTTCCTTTAGTCAACCTTATGAAACATATAGGAAAACCCAAAATGTTGATTTTAAGTTTGGAACCTAGTCATTATTTGGCATGGGACACGATTGACCTAAGTGGATAACAATACATTATGCCTTTTTCTTCCTAGGGTGGACTTTAGAGAGGTTAAGGACCTAAGATTAGATTTAGAGACAATTTGATGGTGTTTTTAGATAGCTTGAGCATTTGTTATTGAAAATTTCCATGTAATTAAAACAACAAACAAAGGGTCAAGCCAACATATAGATGAATGGCTTAAAGGAATGGCAAATAAAAGTCATGAATTTGAACATAAGTCATATGGTTTAGAATGTGTTAAAAATTGACATTATCAAGTATTTTTGACCACATATCAACATTTTTCACCATCCCCTCCTTTATTCTAGTAATGAAATTGATAGAGTAAAGGAGAAAAGAGTTAAACTTGAATGTGTACAACACACTTTGTCTTTGAGCAGATACTTCAATTGTGCAAGGCATTTTAATTTATCAAACCTTGAAATATCTCATGAAGTAGACATTTTGTTCTTTTGAAATTTGAAAAATATTGAGATTTGAAAATTGAGAAAATGAAAAGAGAGCAAGGGAGGAGTACACCTGTATATAGGTGAAACCAAATGTGCCCTAAAATTTATAATTGATTATGGAGAACCATGCCCCCTTATTGAAGCATTTAGAGAATGTAGTTGTCTATGTTGAAGTATTTTTTGAAGAGTTGAGAGTGATCAAGTCTCAAGTTTTAGATATAAATAACCAAGCCCATGAGTTGGAAAGATGCATTATTATAACTCTAAAAGATGAGGAATAATACCCAATGCACTAACCCCAAAATGGTGGAACCATGCTAGATTCACTATAAGTGATACTAAGGTTGTTGAGTGTCACTAGACTTGAACGTATGTCACCCACACACATTTGAATCACACCACTATAGATGAATTTAAATTCTAGACTTACATGATCAAAAGGGAATGAAAATTATTCATGTTCCCATCATGACCACATTGCTCATAGAATTTTCTTTGAAATGAATATTTTGCCTTTGAATTTGCATATTTTGATCTTTGAACTTAAAAAAAATAAAATTTGCATCTTCGAACAATCTTGAGCCTAAATCAGTATCATTCCTCTTCTGAATATGTGCCAAGATGATATAGAATATTATGCACCTATATGCTCAATTACCTTCACAACCGGTAAATTTAATTTTTTTTACTCCTTTGAACTATTTAACCCTAAAATTTGGATGTGGATCCTACTTGGGTAGATAGGGTTAATAATATAAAATGAAAATACACAAGGGTGATAATCAGATCTACAGTAGGTTAATTAAATGCTAAACTCATATACACCATATACTAATTTTTTTAAACTAAGATAGGCTAAAAATAGGAAGTAAAACTATGTTAGCTATAGAAATGATAAAGAAACAATGTACTTAGTTGGCTTGTTGCTAACCCAATTTTGGTTCTAGAATAAATAAGAAATAGACTGGAAGAAGATTTTGAAAAAGTCTCCAAATTTTGGATTAAGTACCTCTAGAAATATGAACACTAACATCAGCCTTGGACATTAACATCAACACTTCTAGGCTTTTGTTTAAACCCCCCTAAGAAAAATCCTTGTGTATTTTTTTGGTGAATATCAAAAAGTCATTTTTAAAATTGAGGTAAAATAAAGGGAAAATATTTTTTTTAAGAAGACAAATCCTATGCCTCACCCTTTGAATAGCATTTAAATTTTTTGGATGACGTCTAAGGTCTCTAGAGAGTGGCCAGAACCTATGGACAATATCAAGACTCTGTGGACAATGTCTAGAGTCTTTAGATGGCATCCAAAATCTATGGATGATGTCTAGATTTTGTGGATGGTATTCAAAGTCTGTGGATAATGTCTAGAGTATGTGGACATCATCCAGAGTCTATGGACATCGCCCAGGTATTCATAGTATGTAGATGGTGTCTATAGTCTGTGGACATCATCTAGAGTCTATGGATGGCATTTAAAGTATATGGACATTATCCAGAGTCTGTAGATGGTATCCAAAGTCTATAAACACCATCTAGAATCTATAGATGACATCTAGAGTTTGTAGACATCATAAAAAGTTGATGGATAATGTCTATAGCTTATGGATGTTGTCTAGAGTCTGTGGATGGTGTCTAGACTCTATGGTCAATGTCCAACCCCTCTGGATGCCATCAACACTCTCTAAACACCATCCAGACCTTATATATGTCATCTAGAACCTATCAATTATGTCCAAATTACCTAATCATCATATATATTATATAGACATCATTCAGATCATGTGGATGATGTATAGTCTATCTTTCTAGTGTTTATCCCCTCTAGACAATACCCATAATCTATGGGAAATGCCTATAAATATCCCTTACCCCTTATATTTTCTCATTTCTATCATTTTCTAACTTTAAACCTTGATCTCATCCTCTACACTAAATCTCATCCTCTACTATAAATCTCATAAAATATTATAGAAATCCAACCCCTATCTTCTATCCCCATTTGTAAATTTATTTATAGAAATCTTATTTGCCAAAAAATATTGAAGCTTCTAGAAGATGAGAACTCTTATAGCAACTTGATCGACTTTTTTGGTTTAAGAGGCATTATTTACATGCCCCAAAATGAGAGGGACACAAATTTTCTAAACATTATTGTGTCTAATTACAAACCTACTTTTGTAGAGTTTTCTTGTACCCTCAAATCTCAGACTCTTACTTTTGGCACCCCTTCTTCAAATATCAAGAATTTGTAAGGGTTGCCACATAGAAATGTTGAACCTATATCCATGAAAGTTATTTTATTTGAGGAAGATGAAATATACCTAGAAAATCATGATAAGGTATTTTTGTATGTTTTTTATATGTGAGTCTAATAGACTCACTATTATAGGATTTGAGATAGCATAGGATTCCTTATTTCGAGGAGATCTAAATGCATATTTATTTGTACATCCTCCTATTCTATATTCAATGCAAATGCTTCACTTGTCTTTTATGTTGATTAATCTTGTCCTTAACTTTTCATTTGGTACCAGAGCAGGTGACTCTTGGACTCCAAGATGAGATTCTCGACCTGACAATAATTCTTTAGCCTATTTTGTTTATCTTTATGTTGTGAGAGATTTGTTTATTATATAAGCATATTATACATATAGACCTATGCATATATTTTTATCTATAGATCCATTTGGGAAGAAGCTTAAATATTCTCTTGCTTTGTGCATTTTCTACGCAGTCATATTGATAGTCCTCTGTGATTATTCACCTTTACTTAATCATTAATCATTGGTCTTGTTTTCCAAGAAGTAAGCCATCACTACCACTAATAAAATGAAACATTTGATATCATAATTTGCATATTAGTTTTGAATAGTAAATAAGGGTGAGCTATCTTTTAACTATGTGTAGTTCTGTTTGTCATCCGATCATCTACCTAGTCTTTCACCTCACTATTCTATGCATATTCTTGCACTCTGTGTGAGCTTTATCCATGAACACCCTATTCAAAGTGGTCTCCCCTAGCTTGGATCTTAACATAGGCTTCCTGTCTCAGCCCAATTGAGCTCCCCTCTATGATCTAGGTGGCATTAGCAAGCAAAGAAGCAAAAATGACAATGGTGAAACCATATCAGGAAGCCCGCGGCTCAAAATTTTGATGTCTTCCATTCTTAGGTTTGGTTTATATTATTTTTAGGTTAGGTGTAAAGTTTTTTAAAGCTTTGTTATTAGGTATTTAAATTTAATTGTATGTTTTAGTTTGTGTTTTCTAGTAATTTTTTTTATAAGTCTTTATTTTTAATTTTTTTTTAAGCATATATGTTTATAGATTGAGTCATTTTATAATCTAGTTAGTTTTATATTAATCAATAAATCGATTAGTATAAGATTTTTAATTAGTCATATGTTTTTAAATTTTCAAAATTTTAAAAGTGTTTTTTTATTTTCTTGGGTTATCAAGTATATTGAGTCTTTAGAATTTTAATGTTTTTAGGTTTAGTCAAATTGTCATCAAAATTATAAAAATAAAAAAAGAGAGTTGTATCTATTGTATGGATGCATTATTGAGGTAACTGATGTCCTGTATCATTGTTTTGATCAATTTTATTAAAAATGGATGTTCCATTGGAAAAATATTCTGGTCTCAATTTTCACACTTGGAAGGTGAAAATCTAGATGCGATTGATGAATAAGAATTTATGGGAATTATAAGTGGAAAAGAAAAACCACCTATAGAGAAAAATAAGCTATTGGTATGAAAAAATAGAGATTACAAAGCAAAGGCCATTGGCCATTATTGGTCTTTTCCTCTTAGACTCTAAGCTACATTATGTAGACTTGGAAAAGACATCCATATAAATTTGGCATAATCTAAATAAATTGTTTGGAGCAAAAGTAGTAAATGCAAAGCTTTCACTAAAACTCTAATTATTTAGGTTCAAAATAGGTGATGGAGATTCTATGTCAATTCATATAAATAATCTAAGGTCTCTCATTAGACAACTAGTAGAAGTCAAAGCTACAATAGAAGATGAAGATGCTAAAGTAACCTTGTTAAATAGTTTGTCTTATAAATATAAAAATTTAATTTTTAATCTTGGATGGATGCCATCTCAGACCTTATAAGACATGATTTCAGCTCTTATATCTAAATAAAAGAGAATAAGTGAAGATATTGATGAGGAAAGTGCAATAATAGCAAAAAATAAGGCCAATGTATTAGGTAATAAGTACAAGAATTCAAGAAAAAAGCTTATTTATCATTACTATAAGCAACTAGGACATCTTATTATGTACTAAAGGAAATTAGCTCAATATCTCATAGATGATAAAGTGGAAAAAAAATATTTTGTTACTGAAGAGACTGATTGGGATGAATATCTTCCCTACACTAGTGGTGAATATTCCTCTCAACATAGTGATGAAGACTATATCTTCTAAGTGTGTGTGTGTGTATGTGTGTGTGTGTGTGTGTGTGTGTGTGTGTGTTTGAATGAGAATAAAAGATCATTCCTATTCACATGTGTGGTGTGAAAATAATAAAACATTATATCTCTCCATTGTGATAATAGTGTGAAGAATCATGTTTGATGTAGCAAGCATGTAAGAGGTGTGATTGAATGGCTGAAGTATTTATATGAATTGTTTGATGGGTCCCAAGTCATAAAACATGTATTCACATGAATAGGTTGATGGGTCCCTATTCATGTCAGATGTAGTTCCCACAATCTCTATCTTTATCATAACCATGTTCAATTCCCATAACTACATGTTATATAGTTCATTACAATGAATCTTTGATGTATTTTCACACTAGGAGAGGGAATGACAAGGTATTTTCATATGTTTTCTATATGTGAGTCTAACAGACTCACTATTATAGGCTTTGAGATAGCATAGGATTCCTTATTTTGAGGATATCCAAATGCCTATTTATTTTTACATCCTCATATTCTATAGTCAATGCAAATGCTTCACTTGTCTTTTGTGTTGATCAATCTTGTCCTTAACTTTTCAAATCACTTGGCTATTGATACATCCACCTTAACAAGTAATCTTTTTTTCATTAACTAATATTCAATGTTTTATGTATGAACTTTGAAAGTAATGTCTTAGTTTGTAATTAATTTTTTGTTTCCATTACAATCACCCCTAATCATTCAAGAAGGGGAATTTTAGTTCAAAATAAAACAAACCCATATATAGAAGCCCTCATTAAATTTTTCCAGGTGAGGATTATTCTATAGGGAAGACTCACAGACATCCCCTTTTGGGCTCTAGCATACATTATTTATTCTCTTGGTGGAAAACAATTTGATTGGTGTACATTCATTTCAAATAAGATAAGAAATGATTTAGATTGTGTTTTTCAAAGTGACACACAAGTTTCATTTCTAATTATATTTTGGGTTTTTACTATGAGGTGTATCACAAGTTGAAGGGAACAACTGTTCTAACTATCTTGCATGAAAAAATAAAATTTAATCATGTGGCCCTTGTTGAGCTTGAGGTATATTTGAAGTTTACTTCTAAGTCATAAAATTCTCATGTTATTTTCTTGTTACAATTCAAATTAATTTTATTTGTTTCCTTGTAATAGAGAAGAGAATCTATTTTTAAATCAAGAAGATAAGCCATACTAAATAAATACCATGCCATCAAGGGATCCAAGGATTCTCATTCAGGTAGGGGTGATGACATAGATCCTGGTAAGATGACACCATTGATAAGGAAAAAGAAGATACATAGATCTATCTAAAGTACTTTTGCATGTTAGTTATGTTCCTTAGGCACATCCCTAAATCTAGGTTTTAAATTTTTAAAAGTTTATTTAAATTTGATGTAACAATTTTTTTTTGGCATTATTAATGTTTCATTTGATTTCAAAGTGGCGTCTGACATTGGCAACATTTGCCTTGAACATGCTCAACACTTTCCTTTAGTGCAAGGTATTTGACTTCGTATTTGTAATTACACTATTTTTTATTTTACACAAACTTCAAAATGTTAAATTGAGTTTTTAATTGTTTGATAGAAAATAAAACTTCACCTTATCTTACAACACATCCACCACTGCAAAACATATTGACAAATCAAAGTATGTATCCTAAGTCTAATGTATCTGACCTTCATTTTAACCTAGTTTAAATTTTGATGAAGTTTGTTAATTGATTTCTGATGGAATTTCCTATTATAGGGCAACATTCCTTAAGAATAAATATGCCATCGCCACCACCACCCCACATTATATAGGCTGGGGGGAAGATTTTAGCAATGGTAGCAAGTAGTAGGGAAACAATGCATATAACAACATCAAAGTTCCCTCATTTTTTTGTGGGTGGAGTGTTTGCTACAACAAGTGCCACTACAATTTTTTAGAATATTGATCTTGATGATGCTTTCCTTGAGGGTATTGATTTGATGCCTCTAGACATATTTGTTGTGCATAATATTATTTAGGGATTTGAATTCCAAGATCCTAAAAAAATAGTTGGACATGGTTCACTTAGTTCACCACCTGAGCAACATAATGATGAGGAGAAATATTTTGATAAATTGACATCATTTACATTGAATAATATTGTTGTAGATATTTCTTTCACTTTGTTATATGACATAATATAGACTGATTTGAAAGTATTGAAATAATGGGAGATTCGAGGCAAGGCTTTGGTAAATCAAATCAATGAATGTTATCATAACCATTCACAAAGATATTATTTCTCTTTGTATACACTAAATTCTACCCACCTTAATTATTCTAATTAATCCCACTAACTTATCCCCTTTACCCTAATCCTATCCATTTATCTAATATCCCCCTTCATCATTTTTTCATTCAATAACCTTATTTCTACCCTACCAATCAATTAATCCTCCTAAATCATGTCTTATCCCATCCTAATCTACCTTATCTATTATTTGGGAATTAAAATTCCCATGGCTCACCTACCAATCTTCCAAGCCTAATCCTAGGCTCTTCTACACCCCTAGTCCCTAAACACCCACCTAATCCCTCAATAATCTGAATTAATCCCTAAGGAGATTCTAGAATTCTCTAATTCTATAACCTCCTCTAACTTGGCCCCTCCTCTCTAGAAACCTCTATTCTAGAGGCTTCCATGGATTTTTTAATTTCTTAGAAAAACATACACCCTTGATCTTCATGGCTCAAGTTTGAATGTGAGCCATTGATATTCCCCCCCTTGGATTATTTATACAAACCACTCCTCTATTGAAACTAACTTCAATCTCCATGTCAAACTCATGATCAACTAATCCATGATATTATTCAAATCCATGAATCAAGCTATCCTAATGCTATAAATTTGAGTCTATTTTAAGAAATATTCATCCTGAATCCTTTAGTATTTTTATTGTTTAATCTTGATTTGGAACAATTAGCTTTACGATTAGAGTGTTGTTCTGAATATTCATTCATATATTTGCATTTTATCTTAATGGCTCTAGATCTCAACTAGTGGATTGGAATTTTGGGTGTTTTGATGTAATTACAAAATCAAAATCCAATAGCTCAAAATTTCATCTAAATTTTGGCGATCATGGTGGGACATCCCCTTTAATCTAACCCTCTTGCTTGTTAGAAGAATTTTTGATCACTTACAAGGCTGACTAGGTGGAGAATAAGTGCCAAATTTTATCAAATTGTCATGCCCAAGTGAATTACATTTTTGCTTTGTAAAAACATTTTCTCTTGCAGGTCATATATTTTGTCTAACATCTTATCTTTTAGGTTTCCCCTCAAGTTTCCAATCAAACTACTAATCATTGTTTTTAGGCCACCTATCAAAGACATTTTGGCATCTTGACTGGTCATATCCACCAATGATTAGTCATACCCCATCACCTACATATATTAATCATGTCTTGTCATCCACATCTTGTCTTAAGTCAATTTTATCCATAACCAATAATTTATCTTGATTTTGTCTTACCTTGTCACCTTGTGAACCTAGTCCTACTCATAGGCTAACCTGAATCATCCCCTTATCTATACTAATCTTCCCATCAAGTCTGTATTCATACTTTGGTCTTAAACTATGTTGGTGAACAACTCTCTTCAGCAGTGTCCTCAACATTAGATTACTTATGTCTAATAAATTTTGAATCATACACATAATCACATTCTATCAATTTATTAATCAAATCTTCTTATCCTTTTTGAGTCAATCATCTTAGTCTTGAGCTAGCCTTAATCCAATCAGTCCTAGTTAAAATTAGTTTTTTGAATCTAACACCTCATCCAATCTTAGATATTATCATAGCTCACCCACTCAAATGCAATCGACATCATCAAGGTCTATCTCATGTCCTACATCGGTCAACTTACATATTACATCACATATCATCGAGTCAAACTTTTGATTAGACTAAAGCAAGCCCTTTGTCTAAATTTGTTCCACACATCCCATCTTCATCCCTTAATATTTCCATTTAATACCCTACACCTACTGATTGGGGCCAATAAACCACATCATCTATACTTTCTCCTATCTTCATCTATGGCATCTAAAATAAATCCGGTCAATACCCTGATTGAGCAATGTCTCATAGCCAATAGTGATGTACTTCTTTCTTGCCTCCTTATGCTGAGCACTCCATGTCCTATAGACTTTTATCCCATCCATCCAACCTTACTTCCAGTATGTACCCATCCACATTAGTCAACTCCTAGTCTTTACACCATCTAGTCCCACTCAAACTCTCCATCTACTAGTCATAATCAGTTGTCTACCCCTTCCTACACTAATTAAGGTAATCCTATCTTGGGAACACCTTCTAATACTATCACACCAACCCAATCATGTTAACAAACATATGATCCAAAGTACACAGCTTCCACATCTAAGTCACAAAGTGAAGAAATACCCTATACTCCTCTTCATATGTAATTAGAATCCCTCTTCCACCAGCTTATTACCAATGACATGATGGTCTATCCACCTATATAAAATATTAATCATGATTAGCCTAAACCATCTTTTTATAACACCAATCACTATTATATATATCATCAAACCTAGGGGCATATAATTAATTGATGTCATAATTTACAAAACTATGTCCAAGACCTCATTGATTGTGGTGACATAAAACTCAAGAATGAATCAAATGAGTCTACATTCTTAGGTGAACAAGAAGAGGCCAAGATTCCATTCCTAATCATGATCAAACCCTTACCCTTCCAATACAAGGTCAAGACACTGCATCCATCTTCCATAGTCCCCCCATATTTGACAAATCTTCCATCAAAGATGAGTTTATCCCCCATGAACCTAGCCCTCCCTTCCCTCATGAGTCCTTCTTTTGTGGGCCTATCCTTGGTGAATCCATTATCCCTCCATCATCTCCCTCTCACCCATTGTCATATCAAATACCCCATGTTGAGATGTCATATATGGATAATCACTATTATAATAACAACATCATGTCATATATATTAAAATCAACACTAGTTTTATCTGCATCAGGATCATATTCAACACTAGTATCTAAATCAGATTCCTCATTAGAAACATAATCCCTCATAGATATTGTAGCAAATGATGAATATACCTCAAATTTGGATGATAATAAATCACCAAGCATATATTTTGATCTCAATCAAGATGATGTAGTCATAATACAATTTTTACAAGCTTTATTTGTTGAAGATAGTCAAAATGAATCTAATATTACTTTGGATATGTATAATATGGCTAGTCCTAGTGATTCTTTTGTTGATCTTGAGGATATTTTCTCTGATGTTGAAATTGGGTCTCTAAAGAACCCTTATGAGTATTATCTTCCCCATCACCAATCATTAAACTCATCATGCTATCTCCCCCACCTCCATCCATCATTGACCCCTTTCTTCCTATCAATGATCATTTAATCACTGCCCTCCATAAGAATAAATATAAACATACATCATTAGATCCTCCCTTGAGAAACATAATAAGTGCCATACATGTAGAGGTCCAAGACCATATTTAGAAAGTCATACATTATAATCAAATCATATTTTATCTTATAATTCACAATAAAGAAAATTCATATCATCGGTCTAATCTAAATGTGTCTTCCCCTAGTGAAACCAAAAATCAAGAACTAGGGGAATGTCAAGGTCAAAATAATCATCATTTATCAAGTCAAAAATCAATATCCTCTAGTAAAGCCCAAAATCAGGCACCAGGGGGTAGTCAAAGTCAAATCCAATTATCAAATAAAAATAATGTCAAAAGCACTATCAATGCAATCGATAATCCTTCAAATAATCAAATCAAAGATGAACCATAATGTCAAAGCATCTTAGATCTCCTATAGTATTTTGTCATATGCAACTAATCAAATGTGGAATACCCAACATGTCTAATGGTGTGTGTGTGTGAATGTTAGTCCTAATACCCAATCACCAATCACACCTTCCCCTCATAATTCTATCATTCATTCAAGTCCAATACATGCCCATCAACATCATGTTCCAATCCAATCCATAACTCACATCACCCACCCAGGCAACATTATCTCTGATAGGGGTGATGAAGATACCTAGCCTAGATGTATATAGGGGTCATAATTGAGAGTCAATAAAGGTCACATGGACATCAATCCATCTAGTAACAACAACATGGTCCTAACATCACACATCTTTAGAACAGATGTTGGTTGAAGATCATGAAAAATGTTTGCATCTTGCATCTCATACCCATATCCAATAAATCAAGATGCCATCTAAAAATTCAAAAAAATCATAACTTAAAATTAAATAAATAAAATTAAATAAAAAATGATTCATCTAATGGTGAAATCTAGTCTTTTGACACCTAGGGAAAGTACCATGATGAAAACTGGTTTTTAACATCATGTTAAAATAATTTATTGTCCACATTGTACCTCAATAATTAAGGGCCAAATCCATCCTTTGTCAATCCCATCAATCTCATCCTTGTCTATTTTATTCCTTGGTCCATTGTTCCTACCCATCATTTTTTATCATATCTTGCATCTTATTATGTCCATCCTTTCTTCCAATATTGACCTTCATAAAGAATGGAAGGTGTCTTGAAAAATGTTTTGGAATCATCTTGGCATATCCTCCAATGGACACTTAAGAAACTATATATGTGGTTTATTCATGATGTGGTCATTGGTGATTCTTTGTCTATTCTTCCTTGGGGCCTCATCCCATTTTTAACATTGCCCTCATCCTTTTGTCATACCATTCATTATTCCATTCGTCCTCATCTTGGTTGCTAGGTTTGGTGTTCCCTTTGCTAGTAACCCCTTTTTTGTAGTGTACATACATATTCCAAAAATACATACAAATTTAAATATGTCAAAAACCCTAAAAATCACAAAATCCACAAAATCCTAAAACATCTAAGTTGTCTTATTTTATGTCATCTTACCCTATATCTTAAATATCCTAGTCATCCTATCTAAAGTCTTATACATCCTATCATTTTGCCATCTTGTTGTATTGTCTTCTATTTTTCCATCCTAGTCTTTTTGTGGTCCATCTCATTGTCATCCCACCTTGTCTTATGCCACCAATCTCCTTATTGTCATGTCTTTTATCTCAATTATCTTATCATATGTCATCTTGTCTTCTATCCTCAATATCTCAATAATCCTATCTAATGTCTTAGTCATCATATCATCCTAGTTACCTTTCCCTCTTTTTTTCAACAACCTTATCCTAATCCTAGTCCCTTATCTAGTCCAAATATCTGTATCTAATTCCTAATCCTAATCATCATCCCTAGTCTATACCAAAATACATGTCCTTATCTAAATCTTTATCCTAATCCAAGTCCCTAGTCTACTCCAAGTCTATATATAATAAAAATATATATCCTCAATCCACTTTCACATCATGCTCATCCTATTCCAATTCATCATCCAATCAATTATCCCATCGACTCTAATCAAGACAATTAACTAAGACACAATGACATTGCATGTAGATACTTGTGTGTGTTTGTTTTCTTTGTGTTGTTTGACTTGTTTGTATGTCTATTATGTATATATATACTTGTATTTTGTTTGTATATGTTTATTTTTAAGTCTTGTGTTGTATATATTTTTGTCTATATGGTAATGAATAAATATTTTATGATGACACCACAAAGGCTATAATCATACTTTTCAGTGCCCTTGATGATGTAGAGTTCACTATTTGCCTCTTTTATAATCATGCACTTTGGCACAATGTCCTCTTGGTCATACTTATATCCTAGGGCATACTAATAATTTCTACATTTCAATCAGATTGATTAGACTATGATGAGTTTTAGTACAACAATGATGGATTGATAATCTACACACTCATCATTTCTCTTATCTTCTATCACATGTCATAAAAAATCATTTACCCTACTTGTCTATCATCAATTCGATCATCCCATTCCACTCCTCTAATATACAATCATTTATATGAGTCATTTATCATCCTCTCTATATCATTTAGTCAATTATATATCATCAATGTCCCAATGTAATCACTATCCTACCTAACCACTAACATGTCTAACAATCATTGCCATCCTCCTTTAATATGAACTACATTGGCCTGAGGTTTTTTTAGACTATGTAGGTAGTACTTAGTCTTATATAATGTCTAAGGTCAGCTTGGATACTCTCCCCTATTTCCCCATCATTCATCATCACATCTCTCTTGTCCCACATCATCTTCTCATCTTGCATCAGTCAAAATTCTTGAGTTATAAAATAAATAATTAATCAATCGATCTGATGATCAATTACCACCCTCATAATCGTATACCTTATATTTTTATCAATCATCCACACCTATCAATTGGGCTTGACATATCACAACATCCATACTTTCTTCCATTAGTCATCCATTACCACTAATTGGTCAATTCATCCTTTAAAATTTATAGTTTTCTCCCTCGATTGGGGCATGACAAAGCAATATAAATTTATCATCATATATCCCTCCTTTGCATGTGTCTTTAATAGGGGAATCATTTCTATTTATCACATCATGTCTCATTGATTTGATGCCTTTCAATCCAATTATTCCCATTCATCTTTTGGTCCTTGATCATACCATTTATTCTCTCATCCTCTTCATCATATCACTTGAATTTAGTTCTGAGCTACACTCATCATTAATCTCATCAAATAATTATATTATCCCAATAAATGTCTCCCTTGCATGCATCCTCACTTGGGATATATTGAAATATTACAAATTTTTTATCATCATCATGTTACGGTTGATTCCCACTTGGGATGTGTTGACAACTATAACATGGTCATTCTCCTTCCATATGCATAAGTATTTGCTAGAGGCATCATTAATTTATAGCTCACTACTCAAGTCAAATTCATATTCTTCATCATCTATCTCAACACCTCACATCCTATCCCCTTATCTATTTATTGCATCCCACCCATTGTTTCCTCTTTTGAATGGCCATCCATCTCATTCTTCCTTGCATGTCCCCTCGAGGGGGAATCATATCCACTAACATCATCTACTAAAATTCATCCATGGAATGGTTTTTCTTTGAAAGGCCATTACTCCTTCCACTTTGTCTACTCATAGTTCCCTTTCAAAGAAGGGCAAAATGTATACACTAAATTTTTCTTGCCTTAATTATTCTCATTAATCTCTCTAATTTATCCCTTTTACCCTAATCCTAGTCATTTATCTAATATCCCCCCTCATCATTTATTCATTCACTAACATTATTTATACCCCATCAATCAATTAATCCTCCTAAATCATGTCTTATCCCATCCTAATCTATTTTATCTATTATTTGGGAATTTAAAATTCCCATGGCTCACCTTCCCAACTACCAGGCCTACTCCTAGGCTCTCCTACACCCCTAGTCCATAAATACCGACCTAATCCCTATCCTAATCCCTCACTAATCTTAATTAATCCTTAAGGATATTCCAAAATTCTCCAATTCTAAAACCTCCTCTAACTTGGCCCCTCCTCTTTAGAAGCCTCTATTATTGGCAAGAGACGAAATGTATGAAGAAAGGATAATACTTACAAATATTAATGCTAAAACCGATGATCTTGTTTAAGAAGGTGTCTTACAATCTTATTCAAGGAAAGGGGAAATTGAGGTAACATCATCCACTTCTCAATAACAAACTGGAACTCCCCATATTGAATGATATTTATTCACTACACGTGTCTTTATTTTCAATGCAAATGAAATATCCAAATTAGAAAAATTGTTGATAGCTAATTTTGATGTTTTGTATATGTATTATGTTGACACAAAAAAATTTATATTGTAAATGAAACTTGAAATTTTAAATGTAAGTCTATTTTTCTACTTTATTAGTGTATTTTATCTATGAGAAGTTATTTATTATATTATAAATTTACTACTTAAGATGTATAGTTATAAGAGCATAATTCATTGATGTATAATATTTGAAACCATATGAAATAATCACTTCATATTGAAAATTAAGTGTAAACTAAATATTTTCCATACATATAACCTAAATATAATGTTTAACAAAGTTTGAATTTTAAACAATTGTAATATAACACAAAATTATTTTAAAATAATACAATAATACAATTTATGAAGTCTTGCAATCTACAAAATAACAATGTTTTAGTAATTTTTGATAAAAATGATAATATAAAAAATCAATTGCAAAATTGAAAGTTGAAACACACATTCTATAATTAAGGTAGCTGAAACAGTTTTTGAGTAGCATGTTCTTCATAATTATCATTTGTATATATTGCATCTGACACATATACAGTCTCAATATTTGGATTAACTATGTCATTTACTGTATTAGTAACTCCTCTTATTTGACTAAGTGAATTCCAAACTTAAAGTGCCCTATCATAGGGAAACACATCCATTGGATAACACAAAATATATAATCTCAAACATGTCTAGATTTTTATCCAATCTATTACAAAGTTTTGATTTAACAAAAGATAATGCACTAAAGACTCTTTGATCTTGCATAGAGCCTAAAATTATTATTTGGTAGAGTTCATAAAATGAAAAATATTCACTAATATATTCCTTTAGGATGATCCTGGGATATAATTTTTTCCATAGCCTTGTAATAACACCATTTTTAGTTGACTCATTTAGACACTTATAATTTTCAATAATTATGAATACAAAATGGGTAGACCATGTTATCAATATATATTTTCACAAAATACTCCATTGATATCTATAGAATTAGGAAAATGTTTAATGAGAGTGCCCATGCATTTGAAAAATAAATTGATGATTTGTTCTTTACCATCCTTAGCTCTCCAAAATATGGGATTCACCACTGCCATAGATTTAAGTAACTCATCCCTTTGAAAACATTCTAAAATTTACATAAGCAATCTATCCTTTATCTTTCTCAATTTTATCCATGTTTCAAGTATAACAATTTTGTAAAGAATACATGTTACAGGGACTTCTTCAATTTATGATCCTATCATGTCAACTCATTTTTGGAATGTGTGTAGTGGTATTTCCTTTCCATTAACGAAGATACACAGATTAAAATTAATATTGAATTTAAAAATAAGATTTTAAATCCTTAATATCTATTAAAGTTTTCTAACTAGCAAAAACAAGTAGCTTAAAACTATTTTGCCCTGAGTATAAGACATCAAGATATTGACAAACCTATTTTCTCAAATGTATGAAGTCTACAACATATATGGATCTCTCTTGAGAAAATTTCATCAAAAAAATTATTTCATTCAACATTGGGATAATACGACATAGTGTCAAAAGCATTTATAAATCTGTTAAATGGTACAACAAATCCTTTGCCTTATCGACTTTCATATGGTATTTAAACATAAAACATACTAGTGATGGATATTCTTCAAAACTTCTGCATGTAGGCTCATACATGGAAATCCATATTGTATCAATATATTTTATAAATTTTTTACCATTAATAACCCCAATTGTAAATTTTATAAACTCAAAATATTTTTGGATTGCTTGACATATGAGAGTGTAAATCATGGATAATTTCCTCCACTTTTGTGACATTTTAAAATGTGCTTACAATTTTGAATGCAAGATTCATTCGACAGGCCATGTAATGAATTACAATCATATACGGGGAAACTATTATCTATAGTCAAACACATAAACCATTTATGTTCCCCTGCATTACTATTACACCATCATCTCTAACACATACCAACTTTATAGCTATAACATAATCATCCATCCTATGAATATCCATCAAATTAGAAATAACTAACTTGAAAAGGTTTTTTGCATTACAATTTTAAACCATTTTACATATAACTAACAGATGAGGTGTCCTTAAATTATTCTCAAAAGTGTAAACATGGATACAAACCCATGATATGTGGTCAAATTCTATGACCTCTTCAATGGACAGTGAGATACAACTTACATTTTAAACTTTTTCTTTCAAATCTTCCTTCTCAATCATTGCAAGACATTTTTTCATGTCCCAAGCACTATCATTTGACCAATGTGATTGTAGAATGTTATGAAGTCAATTATGTTGAAATAGAGTTTTATAATCTAAAAATTTAGATAAAGGTCTACCTTTTTTAAGAATGTGGTAGATTGTTGAGAACTGCATATTTTTAGCATGTTGATGATCAGATTGAATAACTTTTCCTATTTGAGATGTAATTGTTCCTCCTTTCTCAAATAGATGTCACATATGCCTTTAATTATTTTCATTCTCTGATATGTATCTAACATTCATGAATTCATTGGCATCTTTCCATCTATGAGTCTTTTTAATTTGTCCATCTTGTTTAATCGATACAAACTTTGCCACAATATTTTTTAATTGTGTCAAACTTAAGTTACATTTTGTGGTCCTTTCCTAATTTCTAAGAACATCTTATACATTTACATTCAATTGGGGTAACATTACTATTTTATGGATCTATAGGGTCAATCAAAGGAAATTTTATTTCCCATTCAAACTTAAAAGACCTTCCAATTATCCATTTACTTCTCTTTCTTTGCACATATTTCTAAGTACTTTTGTCGACTAAAGTTTATGTCTATTGAGTAGGAGTGTCTTTTGCTGGATTGATCTCATCATCTAAAATGTACTCAAGCCTCATCTTATTTGGAAGAAATTTTGGATTTGTATTTGCAATGGGAGTTTCTATTTTATGAGATCTAGAAATTTCTTTTAATGTTTGTATCGTATCATCTAGTTTGTCCTTCGTTATAGCCATGTCATATTCAAGAATGTCTTCAAGTGGTGGCATGTCATCATCAATAATATCTTCAAATGGTGAAATAATATTATGATTAAATATTTCATTTGGAAAACCACTATCAGTGGAGGAATATGCATGCATAAATATTTTTGCTATTGTCCTTCATATGTTAAATAGTAATTTTTACAAATAAATAAAGAAATTATGTAAATCATTTACTACTTGTATTTTGAAGGGGTGTAAGTTGAATTTGATTGGGTATTCTTATTAGCTGCTAGAAATAAGATAATATGATCTTTTTTATTGATAATTGGCTTGATCTCTTACCATTATCATTAGATGAAATTGTAGACAACTTTTTTTTATAAGACAAGTTGTAGCTTGCCACTTGTGTATTGTGTAATCAGTCATCTTTTTTATGTGGTTGTTGTTTAAAGTCCCTATAAATTTCAAGTACCACCAAGTAATTCTAGTCATCATCTAATCCCTGTAGATGCCATTCAGACTCTATGGATGTGTCTAAACCCTCTAGATGACATCCACATTTTATGGATGACATCAAGAACATATGGTCAACATCTAGTTTGTCTGATTGCCATTTAGATCCTATGCACGATGTCTAAACCATGTAGATGTTATCTAGTCTATCTAGTCAATGTATGGACCCTATGGATGACATCTAGACCCTATAAACACCATCTAATCTATCTAGTCATTGATTAGACCCTATAGATGATGTTTGAACCTTGTAGACATCATCCAACCTATTTGGTTATCATTAAAACCTTATGGATGTTGCCTAATTTTTTTGGTCACCATCTAGACCCTGTGGATGATGACTAGACCCTATGGGCACCATCTAGTCTACCTAGTTGTCATATATCCATAGTGGACACTATCCAAAACCTATGGATGCCTTCTGATTTTATTTATTATTTGGGCCATGTGGCTAGTGTCTAGATCTTTTAGCCACCATCTTAGTCCCCCGGTCATTGTCTAGAGTATGTTTTTACTGCCCAAAACATGTGGCCACTATTGAGTCCATGTGGTCATCATCTTGAGTGGTGGGCAACATACATGCACTTTGGGGTTGGGTTGAATTTTTTATCTTGATGATTTAACATTTTTGGGTTTTAGCTATGTAAACCCTATGTTAGATTAAAGGGCGAAGTTGTCTAAACTAGTGAAATAATATTAAATAAAGAAATACTCATTTATTATATATTTGGACTTATTATGACTTTCTAAAAATAATTATAAATATGTGTAAATAGAGACTTATCTAGAAAATGCTTGTTGTAAAAGATCTGGGTTCTAAAAATTGGTTTATGGACAGGTCCGAGTATCATCAATAGGGTTCTTAGGTCTGATTATTCACTAAAAAGTAACACCCCACTTGGATAGCAGTGTCATGTTGCTCAAGTGTTTTGAAAATGGTACTAGTGTCCTATTTTTAAGACTATTCCTATTTTCTAAGATCACATGTGCTTGTGTTTCTAGGTTCTATTCTTGCGTGCATGAAATCTATAACTCTATATTATGCCTAGAATATCTAATTTAGTGTGCAAATCCTTATCCTCCTTGAAAGTATGGTATGATATGAAAAGGTGTGTTTGTTATTAGGTTAGACTGGACATTCTCAACACCCCATTGTGATGAGAGTTGCCTACATACCAATATTCTGAGGAGGGATCAAGCCCGATGTAATTCTCCCATCCAGTGCTTGGTGCAAGTGCAAGTGAAATATAAAATGATAGTGGTCTTGAATGCCTTGAGTGTGATTAAGATTGAAAATCTTTGAAATCTAGACTTAGGGCTGCTGTATATGGTAATATGTAGAAGTATGGTAGAATAGGGATCAATTACCTTGATTTTACTCAACTTGATTCTTATTTGAATAGGCTTTTTGTATCTATTTTCCATCTAATGGATAGAGGTCAAATAGTCTTGTATTTATAATGATCCATAGCTTGTAAAAATAATAAAATGTGCTTAGGCAAACATTAGGAGGGACATACATTTGAAAATATATCCATTTGAGAGAGTTAGGGTAAGGGACACTGGCACCATGTGGATTTAGTGTCCTTAATGTGGTGCTAGTGTCTAGTTGGCAAATTGCTAGGCACAATGGGTTGGGATATGGGAATGCCATTCTAGGACTATGTTTGAGCTGACTATAAATGTTTATGGTCTACATAATGGCTATAAGTATGATAAAGGATGCATGATAGGTCTAAGGCTAAGTTAAGAATAGGCTGTCTCAAACAACACTCTTAACAACCAAATATCACTTTTAGGTGATTACATTTGACCCCCTCCATTAATGCTAGAAGTGCAACAAAGTGAAATGACTAGTATAAATGAAAAAGAAGTGTACTTAGACTTACTTAGGAAGTGAAGCTCTCATAGCTGAGTCTGAGTATGTGAAGCTGGGTTTGTGTATGTGAAACATGATCAAAATCAATGGCCTATAATAAAAAATGCAAAAATTAGTCCTTACTTAATAGATTATCAAAAGTAAAAGACTATGCTAAATAAAGTATCTAAGTAAAGTTGAGTAAAGAGATAGTATATAAGAAAGGATTGAATACACCTCATTGGGTATGTGAACCAATGTATGAACCTGATGATAACCTATGTGTGGGAGTGTATATAGGGATCAAATCATTGAATATCTTAGACTTAGTTGATAGGTTTATCAATCCTTATATATGGGTGGATCAAGAATTCAATCTAGTTTTGACTCCATCATTGTCCATCCCACTTGGTGGATCATGACCTGTGAGTAGCTTAGGTAAGACTATAAGTGTGTCTAACCCTCTCATGTGGGTGGCTCAAGAACTCAAGTATTTTATGACTCCATCATTTCCCACCCATGTGTAGTAGATGCATCTAAAACTAAACTAGGTAAAGTTCTAAAAGTATCTAACTAGGTATATCTAATTATGTATGTCAGCTCTGTGGCCACTTAGATACATTAGGTGGCTTTGGGACACTCAAGAATGCCAACCACTACAGATGGAGTAAGGCATGAAACTGGTGAAAACCTAAAAAATGATATTAAGTGTATATAACATAGAGAATGACATGGAGTTTTCCATTCAATTTGATCAACTTATGTGTAATTGAGCATATGTAAACTATATGCCATGCATATGCCACCAATCTAATATCTGACTATACTGATTCTGAACTGAGTATGTAATAACTATATCTGTGTATCTAAACTAAATGTGGGAGTGATCATGTCACACATGATACCACCTAATCTGAGCTACTGGTGTGAATCTGAGTTGAAATGAGTGTATCTAAATAAAATATAAACATAACTATTAAACTTGTGACTATATTTTTGTAAGTATATACTATACCTAGTGTATTATTCTAGCTAATCTAAACTACCCTGAATATGGGGCTACTAGATAGTAGTGCCTTGTAGTGGATAATAGTTTCCTGTGGTGCTAGTGTCCCAATCTAGGTGCTAATGTCTATCTAGTCTAAAATATGGGTAATCTGAACTACTTTTTGAGACCCCATTTATTCCTATGTTTGACCTATGTCTAATTTCTAAAACTGAGCTTGTATGTTGAAAATGATATGTGAATAACAATGTAGGATCCTGATCTCTTTACAAACCCTTATGAATGCCCCCTCTTTTGAGGGTAGTTATGGAACTTGTGTAATAAATATCCTCAAAAGAAAATAGCTCTAAAAAATGTGTTAGCTGGACCATATGTGACAACTGCATGATATTCCAATACAATGTGTAAACATAACATCAAAATGTAAGAGAATTTGAGCATAAGTATGTAATTCAAGATGTATGTTGTAATCTATCATTACACAAGGGTGTCAATATAGATACAATCAATGTGTATAACAAAAAATATGAGTAACTACCTAGGCATATGGGGCATGATGTCCATCATGACACCCAAGTAGGAAGGGTAGATGCATGAGGTCCCTCATGGCATCAAAAATTGGTGTGTGTACCAAGAAAAGACAAGTGTCATGGTGAATATGCATATAATAAAACATACAAACAAAACACATGAGGCACATAAAATTAGCCAAGGGGTCACAATACAAGGGAGATGGGCACATGTCACTAAATTTGAGAATATAAGACATACAAAGGCATGTTCAAATGTCCACATATAAAATCAACAAGTAATTTTGGATTAGAGCCACATAAAATGACATGTTCAAATATCTACATATACAATCAAGAAAGCACACACAAGGTATATGGGCACATGTCCAAGGCATACATACATAGAAGTGGCATAGAGAGAAAGAGCAATGGCATATTCAAATTCCCTTTAAATGGAAGAATCATAAGAAACACAATCAAGTCTAAACTAAGAAAGATAGAAATTAAAGTATGCATGGCTGTGTAGTACAAATCTATGTAAATCTTAAGATGTACATAATTTGAGTCTAAACTAGTGATAATCAACAAAAAATCTAAGCAATGAGTAGTAATGATCAATATCAAGATATATTAATACATAAAATAGAATGTATAGAATATAAGGATAGAACCTGGTAGTAGAAACTGTGTATGAGATGCCCTCGAGTGGGTGGATATATTAAATGAATAAACATGGATTGATGTATATGCTCCCAATGGGTAGATGATAGAAAGTTTGGATCAATGTAGTGGACTAGAGTCTTGTATGTAATCTATAAGCTCTCGATAAGAACAATTGAAGCATTTATGTATGATAAGTTTGACTATACTAAGATACCTAACATGTGTAATATCTGACAAGTAGAAGAAATGTAAATATAATAATGTATACAATCTGTAAATTTTGTATTTTTTGAGTAAAATTTGAATGTTTTTATGTTTTGACATGTTATATTGTTTTTTCATTTTTTAGATATAATCTATATACAAGAAAATGAAAATAAACTACGTATAAGTAATGAGAGAGGAGGAAGTATGTACAAGAGATAGAAACCATACTAACCAATGAGTCTCATTAAAGACTTAATATCACCACAACCTATTTCAAATAAGGGAACTATGATTCGATAATCTACTGTACAAAGTAATCTATGTCTGAATCTACCTATGTAGTGATTTTATGAAGATGTGACACTAACTGTGATGCCCTATGAACTATAGGGGTCTTAGGAACCCATCTGGTAGAAGAAGCTATAGGTAACATAGGTGCCCTATGCTAAGAACCCATAGAACCCAATAATACTAATCTTAGCATAAGCTAAGTAAAGGAAGGTCCCTTAGAATATGTGACATATCTGTGATACATGGGTCTCTTTAATAATGGTCTTCATGGTGGAGTATGCGTATGTGTCGATACTATAGGAGTAGACCTTGCCTACACTGGTGACTCTATTGAACTTTGTGATGTATGCATATGCACTATACTCTTAGCTATAATTGATAACCATATAATATCTGTTAATGGTGTTACAATTGTAAGTGGTGTCTATACTAGAATTATAATTGGTAACTATGCTGGAACTACCTATGGGATGGTTAGAGGATACTCATATGGGACACCCTCAACTTTGACCACCTAATTTGCATGTTTGTACTTCAAAAATTAATGTAATATATATGGGATAGATCAGATCTATTATAAAAATGACCTACCCAATAATATCTCAAATACACCTACACTAGGTACTACTAAGAATTGAGTGGCTATGTGTGCTGGTACAACCTATAATAGAAGCACAATCTCCTTAATGAAGCTTTTAGTATGGATAATGAAACCACTAATGACTATATCTATGGGGAATATATCCCACTCTATGTAGCCCAAGTTTTATAAGAGTGTCATAAAGTACATGCTCATATAAAGATTGCATGTAGATCTATATCATCATCCACAATCTCATGATATAAGAATGTGATAAGTTTTCTAGGTGGCACTATAGTATGGTACATGCCAATAATGTTATGTAATGGATGTGCCTCCTTTGTAACTATGTGATATGAAGATGGTGGTGGATGTGCTTGATATGTATAATGAAGACTTGATGTGCCTTCTAACTCATTCATTATATACTTTGGGAATAGGTCTAAAAATATCTTCAATTCCTTAGCCTCTATTTTGTACTGGTTTTATTTCCTCTAGGTGTGCCCTCATCAATAATATTAGCCTCAATTAGATCTTGTATATTGTACTTTAAAGAGATGCATATGTTTGTCATGTGGCTTGATGCCATGTGATACTTGTATAATGCATTAATATCATAGTTATTTAGAAGAGGCTGTGTCATATCAACCTCATTAATAGGAGGGAGAATTATGACATTGCATTCCAAGAGTTTTTGTAGAACCTATACTGGTGACTCTAGAAAGTTAGTGAAAACTTTGCATTGAAGAACATATATAAACAATCTAGGAGATGGCTTGAAAGCTATGTTGACTATGGCCTTTTGATCAATTTTATTCTATGTGGCCTTTACATTGTATGGAGGCTTGTTAAACTCTTAATATTTATTTCTAATCCATTTGTATACTCATGTTTTCCTATTGTTAAGAGATTAACCTCTCTTTCCTTAATCGTGTGGCACGAATCAATAAATGCAGGAAACGTTTTGAATAAAATAGCTTCATGTAATGCTGGTAAGAGACTTAATTTTAATATGTGTTAAAGCTCTCTATCTACCTTGGGGCTAATAAATTTGGCCAATATTGTCTTGTATTATAAGACATAATATATGATAGGCTCATTCAACTTTTATTTTAACTATGCCACTTGTGCTTATGATACCTTAACATTGTGTTGATAGAGAAGTGTGTTAGAAATATGTCGACTAAAGGATTGAATGCTGTGATAAATTGATTTATTAAATCATAGAACCATTGTATGGAATAATCCTTGAGGCTACATGTAAATAAATTTGTAAGAAGCCAATCGTTACACACATAGTCCAATCATACCATGTGAAAAGCTAAGAGATGATGCTTTGGGTCACCCTTGCCATCATATAATATAATCTTAGGTGATATAAAACTAGATGGAAAGGGAGTTACTACTATGTGATGTGCCAAAGGTGTATGTAGGACAATGTTATAATCCAAGGCATGTGATAGCGTAGTGGATCCCTTATTGAGATGTAACACCTTAGATTGCAAAGTATACATCTCACACATAAGGGATTATACATCTAGAGTGGAGGAACTTACCACAAGTGGTGTAGCTATCACTAATGGTTGTTGAATTAAAATCTTAGTTTATGCTTGATGAGTTGGTTGAGTTGGCCCCACTGGATGTGTAACAACATTATTAACTTGGGGAGTTGAATATTGACCATTATTTATTTTTTGGAGTTCTTATTGAAAACTATTGATGAAGTCATCTTATATATTTGTATGTTTGGTCACAAAGTCTTGTAATTATTGCTTATCAATTTCACCAAATTTATGGTTAAAATTTACCATTATAGTTTGGAAGGTAGGAAAATAAGTTTTTATATATTTTGAATCTTTTAAGAATGTTAATCTAAGAAAGATTGCAAAAAATAAATATGGCAACAAATCTAATATTTTGGAAGTAAAATCTGAGTATAAATAGAAAAGGATGTAAACCCTAAGTGTGTTTAGGGTTAGGGTTTTTTGAATCTAGGGTTTCTTTACAAAAAATTAAATTATATTTAAATAAATTAAAACCCTAATATAAAATTGATTTAATTAACTAGGCTATCTAAAAAATAAGAAAATCAAAAGTATGTAACCCTAATTTAATGCACAAAATTTGGAAGAATGCAAACTAGGGTTTGAAGCGATATTCTAAGTCAGGTTCACCCAATCATTTAACCTTTTTGGGTTTGAGCTATGTAAATCCTAAGTTAGATTAAAGGGCTGAGTTATTTAAATTAGTGAAATAATATGCAATAAATAAACATTGATTTGTTATAGATTTAGACATATTTTGACTTTATAAAAATAGTAATAAATATGTGTAAATAGATACTTATCTAGAAAATAACTATCATAAAAGATATAGGTTCTAAAATATAGATTATATTTAGGTCTGAGTGTCGTCAATAGGGTCTTTGGGTTTGATTCTTCATTAGACAATATCACCCCACCTAGACAATAATGCTATGCTGCTCTAGTGTTTTGAAAATGGTACTAGTGTCCTTTTTGTAGGATTGTTCCTATTTTTTGAGAGAACTTGTGCTTGTTCTTTTGGGTTCCATTCCTGTGCACATGAAATATGAAACTTTTTGTTGTGCCTAGAATATCTGATTTAGTGTGCAAACCTTAATCCTCCTTGCAAATATGACATGAGCTAAAAATGTGTGGTTTTTAGTAGGATAGGATAGACATCCTCAACACCCCTCTGTGAATATATTTTCCTACATATAAATACTTTGAGGAAGGATCAAGTCTAATTTAGTTCTCTCACATAGTCTTTAGTGTAAGTATAGGTGAATGATAGTGGTATTATATGCCTTGAGTGTGCTTGAGATTTAAAAAATTTAAAATCTATGCTTATGGATATTGTAGATGGTAGTATGTCAAAGTAGGGAAGAATAGGGATCAATTACTTTAATTTTGATCAACTTGTTTCTTATTTGAATAGGATTTTTTCGTCTATTTTCCATATAGTGGATAGAGGTCAAATAGTCTTGTATTTATAGTGATTTATAGCTTATGCAGATAATAAAACATGCTTAGGACAAACTTAGGAGGGGCATATATTTGAAAATATATTCATTTAGAAGAGTTAAGTTAAGGGATACTAGCACCAAGTTGGGGACACTAACACCAAATGGCACTAGTGTCTAGTTTGTAGGCTACTGGGCACAATCAATTAGGATTTGGGAATGTTGTTTTAGACTGTGTTTGCATTGACTGTAGATGGTTATAGTCTACACAATGGTTGAAAAAGTGTGATAAAGGCTCTAAGATATGTATAGAGATAATATAGAAATAAGCTATCTTAAGCAACACTTTTAGCATCTAAATACCACTTTTAGGTGATTACACTTGATCATCTATAGAATATATTAGATATACTATGTATAATATATGTTGTAGAAATAGTGTAGAATGTCCTTTGACACCATGGTGATTTATACTCAAAATTATTGAATTAGTTGTCAATGATAGGTGAGTCAACCTCTAAATTACATTTACAACCCAAAATGTTTGGTGACCTAGTGCTCTTTCCTAGTTTGAAAAAATAGCCAAATCCATATTTCAAAAAATAGAATAGTCATGAATTAATGAAGATTTTCCACTAAAAAAACCTTGATTATACTATTTGAAACAAAAATAGGTTTCATGTATGGAATACCTACTAGAAAAAGTTCTAACCACCTGGATGCTTCTGGTTTTATCTTCACCTTTGCTCTAGTGAATTCAGATCTGGGTCATGGACTGTCACACTTCATGAAATTGCAAAACCCTAGTTATTCATCTTCATAGTGACCTTGGGATAAATGGGTTAGTGGGTTCATGGTGTTGAGCTAACCCTAAAAACCTCTCTATAAATGGGTGCTACCTACATATCCAATACTCCAAGGAGGGCCTTAGACTGATGTAGTTCTCCCTTAATGTGTCAACTTATGTGTACATAGGGATGCAATATGTGGAAAGAAATTACAATAGTGATGTAGCTTGTAACTTGTCAAATCAAGCTCTTTGGATGCTCATTTAGTAGTTCATATGTATAGATGTGCAATCCCTATGACTGATGTTGAAATATGAATAAATAGGAAGCTTTTTATAAATTAAATGTTCTTTGGTATGAATGTTAGGTTAGGATTGAATGAGGAGTGATTATGAATATATACCACTCCTATCAGGAAATATTTCACATTAAAGCACTTAAGCCCATTAGGATATGTTTCATTTATAAATTAGATGAATTTAGAGCACTGGATACCTATGTCAAGGTAGGACACTATCATCGATGTAGGGGTCTACGACTGATGCTTGTGTCCTAGCAATTAGAAAATAAGTATTGGCTTAGAACTTGAAGGGGCATAAGATGAGGATATTTTAAGCATTCTAGACAAGATAAAACGTTTGGGACATCAACATAAGACTTATCAGACTAAGATATAGGAAAATGGGTATAAGATAGAGTAGATGTGAGGATTTCAAAAGTGGGAAAGGTCTAAAACTAAGAGGAATAATTAAGGTCTGAGTTTACCAAGTGTAAAAGACTGAGATGTTATATGATCTATAAATATAATCTACATTTGCACCCCTTTAATCTAGTAATGAAATTAATAATCTAAAGGAGAAAAAATGCATACTTGGGTGTGTATAACACACCTTTACTTTGTGTGAGTCCAACTTGAGTTTTTTGCAAGCGACTGGCTTGAAACCAAGAGAATGTTACAGTATATAATTAGTGAAATAATTTTAAATTGAAAGCCTTTAAAATGGTTGATATTGAAAGAGCAAGGTTTATGAGTACACCTGTGTATCGATATTGGAATGCACATGCCCACAACATTGGAGAAAATGTGGGTTGTCACTCTATAGTTGAGATTAACTCAATTATACAACCCAACCACACTTATAACTTGGTGAGCATGAGTGAACAAAGTCAACCCATACCATATATTTGGTGAGGTTAGATGAATTAATCAAGCCCAACCTATAAACTTGGTAAGATTGAGTGATGTAATCACCACAATCTTCACCTTTGCTCTAATGAATTTGGATTTGGGTCATGGACTATCACCCTTCATGAACTTGCAAAACCTTAGTTATTCATCTTCATAGTGACCTTGGGAAAAATGGGTTAGTGGGTTCATGGTGTTGAGATAACCCTAAAAACCTCTCTATCAATGGGTGTTACCTACATAGCCAATACTCCAAGGAGGGCTTTAGACTGAAGTAGTTCTCGCCTAATGTGTCAGCTTATGTGTGTATAGGGATGCTATATGTGGAAATAAAGTACAATAGTGACTTATCTTGTAACTTGGAAAATCAAGATCTTGGGATGTTCATTTAGTAGTTTATACGTGTAGATGTGCAATCCCTATGACTGATGTGGAAATATGAATAAATATGAAGCCTTTTGTAAATTCAATGCTCTTTGGTAAGAATGCTAGGTTATGAATGAATGAGGAGTGATTATGAATATATACCACTCCTATCAGGAAATATCTCACATTAAAGCACTTAAGACCATTAGGATATGTTTCATTTGTAAATTAGATGACTTTAGGGCATTGGATGCTTATGCTAAGGTAGGACACTAGCATTGATGTAGGGTTCTAGGACTGATGCTTGTGTCTTAACAATTATAAAATAAGTATTGGCTCAGAACTTGAAGGGGCATAAGATGAGGATATTTTAAGCATTTTGGACAAGATAGAAGGTCTAGGTCATCAACATAAGACTTATCAGACAAAAAGATAGGAAAAGGGGTATAAGATAGAGTATATGTGAGGATTTTAAAATTGAGAAAAGTCCAAAACTAAGAGGAATAACTAAGTTCTGAGTTTGCCAAGTGTAAAAGACTGAGATGTTATATAATCTATAAATATCATCTACATTTTCACCCCTTTAATCTAGTAATGTAATTACTAGTCTAAAGGAGAAAAAATGCATACTTGGGTGCGTATAACACACCTTTACTTTGTGTGATTCCAACTTGAGTGTTTTTCAGGTGACTGGCTTGCAACCAAGAGCATGTTATAGTATATAATTAGTGAAATAATTTGAAATTGAAAGCCTTTAAAATGATTGAGATTGAAAGAGCAAGGTTTAGGGGTACACCTGTGTATTGATGCAATCACCTTGCTTATTGGTAAGTTGATTTGAAAAAGATGTATCATTGTAAATATCTACAACCAATGTTAGGATATATATATATATATATATATATATATATATATATATATATATATATATATATATATATATATATATATATATATATATAATGTGCATATATAAATATGGATAAAGACATATTGGAATGCACATGCCCCCAACCTTGGATAAAATGTGAGTTGTCACTCAGTAGTTGAGATTAACTCAATTATACAACCCAATCACACTTATAACTTGGTGAGCATGAGTGAACAAAGTCAACACATACCATATATTTGGTGAGGTTGGATGATGTAATCAAGCCCAACATATAAACTTGGCAAGATTGAGTGATGTAATCACTTCAACCATACCAAAATTGAACCAAGTACTACAATATATTCGTTGACTATAGTATAACACTCTGACTTGGTGGGTGATGGAATTCTATAAAAGAGTTTTGAAATTTGAAATTGATTTGGATTTTGTAATATTAGTCACACATTTCAATGCATATTCACCTTATATATTTCTCATATTTAAATTATGTATAACAACGGTACCAATGTATAAAATTATGCCACAACTATGTATCTGAATATATGACTATGTGCTTTGACCAATTTGGAATTTTTCACAAGTGTGGGTAGCATGTTATCATAACATGGCCCTACTATATATGGAGAAATATAAAAATTGAAATAATTACTAATGTGGAGGACATGTTTCCAAAACATGCTCTCATTGAATCTAGGTATGCCAAATATTGAATAAGTGTGGAGAACATGCTTCTAAAGCATGTCCCCACTAAACCTGAAAATTGTTGTAAATGTGGAAAAAATGCCTCTATGACATGCCCCCAATGTTATGCCCCCCCATTTAGGTGAGGGAAGAATAGAAACCAATAGTTAACTCACCTCAAAAGAATAAAACAAGTGTGTAATCCTTGAATGGAACCATGTAGTATATAGAAGAACATGTCTAGATAAATGTAGCATTAAAGTGCATATAACAATGTGATCACATGAAGGCCTAATATGTATGATAAAGATCATGGCAATGTCTAGATAGCAATATAAAAAGCTCAAAAATCAAACAAGCACACACACAAGAGCACTCAAAATCAAGTCAACATATAATGGTCTTATGAGACCAAAAATAAGGGGCATGTTCAAATGCCATACAATTAAAGAGACATGACTTAGTCAAATGTACACAAAACCAAGAATGACATATTCAAATTTCTATATAATAAATAATGGTATATTTAAATTTCAAAGAAAGCACACAAAGCCATGGGGGCCATAAATAAAGGAGCATATTCAAATGCTCGAAGAATAATTACAATAGCAAGGCAAGACACTCAAAGAAGTGCATAAAGGAAAGCATGATCAACCAATACAAACATATCATAGTAGCCCCTAGATTAAATGTGTCAGCAAAAAAATTTCAAGTGCATAGCATATAAAGTATCCTATATAAGATATAACCATGGATAAAGGCATGTGTAAGAATATAAGAGCTCAAACATGATAATGAAGAGACCATATGATGATATAACTTGTGTGTATCAATATCATAGAAGTGGCTGCCCCCAATATCCACATGACATGAGTAGAGGGAAGGCCCAAATCCAAAATAAAAATATATTATGTATCTATGTATGCTTTTATCACATTCAAGTAGATGCATGATACACGTGTATGTAGAAGTAACTGATTGACATCCATCAACATGAAACTAACACATAGATGTCAAGGAGCCAATAAAATATGTAAGTGTTGAAAATATTTTTAGATTTTTGAATTTTGATTTTTATTTATTTATTTATTATTATTATTATTATTATTATTATATTTTATAATTTTTTTTGTATTTTTGGAATATGTGAACCTTTTCAACCTTAAGTTGGATCTTTGACATTATTTCGATCATGGTTCGAAAAATGGAAATGGTACATGGCATATTCCCCCTCATGTTTTACATGTGTGTTTTAACCTTTTAGGGTTTTACTCATGTAAATCCTATGTAATTAAAGGGATGAGTATAATGCTAATCTAGGATGAAAATTAGAAATTACTAATTTAATTGATTTTTTCCAAAATAACAAGTGAGAGGAGAAATGCCACATCCCAATTTCACCTTGTAATTAATATCCTTTCATCCATTGATTAATATCTGATTACCATTGCTTTGATTTGACCATTTTTGACATATACTGGTATGGGATAGTAGTATTGTTTGATTAGTATACATTGCATAATAATTAGACATCCTAAATGTACATAAATTGGTTGATGTCAATGGTGCCATGAGCTTCCAAACCTCTCTGCACCAACACTTTCCTAAACCGCCTCTATTCTCAACCACGATGTTTGTAATAGAATACATCATTTTGTCTCTTTGTGTGATGAAACTGCAGGGCCTTACTCACTATATAAACCTTTGACTTAAAATTGGCGAGTTTATATAATTTAATTGCTAAGTTATTATATGCAGAGTCTAGATTAAAATACCAGGCCTTTATAAATAATGCTAAATACATAATTATATATATTAAACATAGATAAACTAATTTGAAGCTGAAATTATGAATAAATCATTGACTTTAAATGATTTAATTGAGCTTTATTTAAATTGAGATCGTGTTTACTCAAAAAAAAAAGAAATTGGCAAAAGAAATTATATATCTTATTTATTACAAGATCAAATGTTCTATGGAACTTTATCCTTGCTTGATATTTTTGTACTATGGTTTGAGCTTTGAAAATATTTAAATCATGGTGTTAAATATATGTGATGATTATTTTTAATAAAAGAAAATATGTTTAAATACAAGATTGTATGTTGGGTGAAAACTATTATTATTGTCTTGGATTTTTGTGTCACGGATGGAACATAAATACATATCTAGAGAAAATAGTATTATTAAATTATGAGTTTGAATTTAATGGGATTATTTTACATTATAATATACCTGAGTCATTTAAATAAAGGAGATTATGATTTATATTTAATTCAAGACCGAATGTTGGATATAAATTTATTGTTGCCTCAAATTATTGTATAAGAATCATATCATAGATGATGCAAAGCCTTATGTTGGGATGCTATGATTACTCAATTTGGAAAGAAATGATAAAATAATATAAATATGTGGCATAGTTATGTAAGGCAAATATGTTGACAAGGTCAAGTTTGTAGCTTCTTGTAGGATGAAAATTTGTGTACATATTATTTTTATGAGAATAGTTATATGCAAAAGTAATTAGACTGTTAAAGTATAAACTAGTACATTACGATGTGTACCTTAAAATGATGTTTGATCCATTCATTATTATGCAATATGAATTAGGGTATACCTGGGTGGTATAACCCTGTAATTGCTTGTTAAATAATTAAGTGTTAGATTGATTTGATTCACACCTAAATAAACATATAAGAATTGGTTGTTACTTGAATATTATGTGTTGTAGCATTTAGTAGGATACCATTTAGGTGTGCATACAATCTTGATAGTGCAAATTAATGTTGAGATAGAATTATATGCATTATATGACTTGTTTATTATAGTTATACTTATTTTAATTAGCATATATTTCCATGTTTCTATGATTGCCTTGTGTGACTATTTATAGATAAACTAGAAGTCATGCTGAAGAACACCAGACTAAGATAATATGGGTTGTCTTGAGGTGTAGTTACTTGGATCTGTTTGAAGTAGTCTATAGTTTATTATGTGTTTTACCTGAGTGGTATAAATAGTGGTCATTATTTTCAATTTTCAAATTGATTTTAATGAGAGACTCATTCACGCATAGATGATTATGTGTATATCTTGCTTTTTCCTTGTTTAGCTTGTGATGTGATATTATTGATAAGAGAATGTAATCTGCATGAGCCTTTGAGTCACATACTATGACATATATATTGATGATACTAATAGGTAGTGAGATGAATTCCACTAGCCTAGGTAGTACCATCAATAGATATTTCAATCAAGTGGTGTGTTATGAATTGAATGATCTAAATGATCATATATTATTTGAAAACTTAGGTATAAGTGATATTATATACATTATCATTCATATGTTTGATTTTTATGTTGTGCGATATCATGTTAGAACATATTTATTTATGGTACACTGCATGTTTTTAAAAATCTTATAACACATGGGGTACTAACACATCTCACTATATTTCTTGCACCATTCTATCTACCTATCCACAAAGGGAGGGCCATTTCCCGATAAGAGATTATGCAGGGGATCATTGGTCTGTGGTTGGTGTGGTAAAGTGCTTGGATGATGCTCTCCCTCCTCCACTATAGTACTACCTAGAGATGATGCTTGAGATTATATGGGATACATGAGTTGGCTTGACTCAAGCTCTAGAGATTTTGGTATCTATTATTGTATTAGGTCATATGTCTGAAAGAATGTAATTGTATTATGCACTTGTATATTTTATTAGAATATGTTGTATATTTGGACCATCCATAGATGTGTCATATTGTATTTGGCTCTCTATGAAGTTGTATAAGAATTATATGTAGTATTGGAAGTATAAGTACTAATGTTATTAATTATGCTAAAGATGTGTTGTGTTGTTTATTTTGTGGAATGAATGTTAATTGTTATTGGTAAAAAAAATCTACTACATTTTATAAACACAACTTGAGGGGTTGTAACATGTGGTATCAAAGCTGTGGCTCGAACTCTAGGACCTAATGAGTCCATTAGATTTTTTGTACCTCTCTATTTAATTGAAAGGAAAATTGTGAATGTGTGTTTGGTATATTGAGTGTATACCTTAGAGCACTGGTACCCTCTTTAGGAGAGTTACTAAAGGATGGTTAACAAGTGTCTCATTGGTGATAGTTTTATAAGGTGTTGGGTACGTAAGAACATAGCTTAGTTATTGAGTATGAATATAGTTTCTTACTATATTCTTGATCTTTAGATTGAACACCTAAAGTGTGATTATGTCTTCCTTAAATCACCTTCACCATTTATGCTTGTGTTTTGTGACTGTCTAGAAAGCATGGAGTGCTTCTCACTTAAGTAATTATGCTTGGGTTTCATATGCATTATTTTTGTGTCTTATTTACACAAATCTTAGGATTGGAAATCATGTAATACCATTCTAGAGTGGAACCATCGAGTGTGGTGGAAATTTTCTTGTAGTTGAGTGCAGATGTCTTGATTGTGTATTCCTTTGTGTTAGGAGTTTTTATGTGGATGAGTATCCTTGTATTTATATAGACTTGAGAAGAAATGTTATCTCCTTTAGCTATCTTAGAGGTGAATTATTATGTTTTCACTCTCCTCTTAAATAATTTTTAGCTACTAAGGAGATTCATATTTTTAGGATGCTGATATAGAGTTTCCTGCAGTGGAAAACTTGTTTCTAAATTATTGCTTGATCTTATTCCCTTGAGTTGGTGGGATAGTGTTTTATACTTATTGTTGATGCATCCTTGTGGTTCATATTTTATTTCTACTGATGATACTACACTTGCAAGATGGCAAGTGATAGTGATTTAGCAACTTGGATTGCAATGTTAACTTTTACCATGTGAGGGTATGCAAGAAGTTTTGGTTTATGAGATGCTAGTTCTCTACTTTCTAATTATGACTTTTTAGAGTCATAATTTTATCTAACTTATAGACTTGATCATGAGGAGTGGATAACAATGAATTTATAATATAGCTGATTATAACTATTATGTTATTAAATATCTTTGTTAGATTGATATAAATTTGAAGAGTACTATGTGTACTTTTTTGTCAGGAGCAAGTAAGGTATAAGATGTGTAGAACATCTTGGTAAGCTTAAGGGTTGATCTAATTTTTTTAATTATTATATAAACAAGGAGACATTGTCTCACTTGTAAGATTATAAGGACACTATTATCCTTAGCTTTTGTATGTTATATTAATTATTTTTAATATGAATTAACACTATAGATTAAGTTGCAGGATATGATACTAGTTTTGATTGATTAGTATCAACTTAATTCGATTTCAAGATGATTGTATGATTTTCCTTATGTGTATGTTAGTATGTATGAAATCTTTTAGCATACAATTTTTTTTTTTATAATCTATTAGAATAGATTTGTAAACCTTGTACACTTTTTGAAGATCATCCAATCGTGGAAACTTGGGGGATGATTGGTGATATAAGAATGTGAGTTCTAAGCGATAAGATGGTATCCTACTTAGCCTCACATTGACTTGATGAATGCTGAGTTAGATTCGATAGATGAACTTGTCAAATCCAAGACTTGACATGCAAAACTTGTTGAATTTGATTGTATGATCATTTATTTTGATTTTTTGTGATGAATTCATAGGTTGTTGAGTTAGTAGTAAAAATTTTATCAAGTTTTTATTAGACTTTATTATGATTCTAGACTTCGGTGTGGTCATAATAGAATTAAAAGTGACTTTCATGAGACTTATTTATAGAATAAGAAATGTCACAAAGCAGGGTCTTGTGAAATCAGTTCTCTAAAATAGTGCTAAATAGGGGAAACTAGTAGAAATTATTCAAGTAAAATTTTCATTTAATTGCATTATATGATAATTGATACTATGATTTTATGCTGTTAGACTCTATTTTTTAACCAGAACATTGCTTGCGAAAGGGTCATCAGGGTGATTACCAATTTTAGGGGGGAGGATGTCACATCCTGATTTCACCTTGTAATTAATATATTTTAATCTGTTGATTAATATTTGATTACCATTGCTTTGATTTGATCATTTTTTACATATACTAGTATGGGACAGTAGTATTGTTTGATTAATATACATTACATAATAGTTATATTTTGATTTTTATATACATTGAAGATGTATAATTATTAGTTTTGCATCATTGGTTTATGATGACTCAGATTAAATACCTATTTATTACAAGGTGGATGCACGATAGGTCCTACCTTTAGAGCTTAATGAGGGAGAGTATCATCGACAAGGGTCAACTAGATGGAGCGATTGGAGGAAATATCAGTCAGAAATGCTAGTGACCCTACACACACATAGTAGATGCTAAATGATATTTGTGTAAAAATGCTTTGCATATTGCTTGTGATTATATTTTGTGTGTAGGGAATTAATTTTAGTATGAATTTGGTTTCTTTAGCCTAATTGACTTGATTTTGGAATTCAAATTCAAAAAATATTTATTAATTGATAAAAGATATTAGATACAATTATCTAGTAAATAAAGGCAATTATTAGATAATTGTCCGAAGTAAAAAGTATTTACATGAAATTAGAATTAGCTAAATATATTAAAATAGAGATAAATCAATCTTAACCAACATGCAAAAATTTAATTTAAAATTAAGAAATAGACATAATTATTTATTTAGTTAAAATAGCCTTCTAGATGCATGCATGAAATTAGATAAAGGTTAGTAATTAATTATCCTTATTTTATCTTGTCAACATAGTCTTATCTTGACTTAATTTGGAAATTTTGGTGATGAAATCTAGAACTAATATAACTAATTGGCCTATACTTGAGTTAACTAAGAGAACTAGGATGCATTAAACTATTTGAATATTTTAACATTAATTATAAAATTTGAAAGGGGAGATAATCTTGGGCTATGCATAGGAAGATAGCATGAGATTAAAAGGCCATGCATGAAAAGAAAAATAGAAGTCTACTTGCACAAGAGTGTGCATAATTTTTGAAAGAGGATTATTTACTATAAATAAAGCCTCTGAAAAATGAAAGAGAGCACAATCAGAGAGAGCTACACATAGGGAAAAGAAGGAAAGGATGAGATTTGGAGAAGGTGGAAGCAAAAGAAATAAGCTTATTATTTTTCTGTACAGAGGTAGAATCTATTATAAAATATTTTTATATGTATGATTATATGAATTATATAAAATGAATATAGATTATATTCGATAAAACCTAAATTTTTTATTGTCATAGAAAATTTGGTTGAAAAATAGTTATAAAAAAACATTATAATATGAGGGAAGCACCATATATATATATATATTATGAGAAATGTGTTTCACCATTAAAATAGGCATTAATAAGTTGATCTTTGTTTAAATTAAATCCACCTCATTTGGTTACGTCTCTATAAAATACCAATAGTAGGTCAACGTGCTACTTAGGAAGGCTATGTTTAAATTGATGTTGACAACATCTTGATTATAAGGCATTGTTTATTATACTAGCATCATTGCCATATTTAAGTCTGCATCCTTCCCCTAATGTTTTTCTCATGCATGGATGGCAGTAACATATCTATTTTAGACAACATCTTTTTCTATATAAGCCTATAATTTATATTTAGAGGCCTACATTGAAATTTGAAATGGCCGAGGTTTTATCTTTTTTTGGTTAAATGGTTTGTGTTGGATTTTGTATAGACTGGCATCTCCCATTTGAATTTAAGCGATGTAGTAGTTATTAGAACTTGCATTGAAATTAAAGTGGCTACATTATCAATTGTTAGTTTGCTTGCCTAAGTGATAACCTCATCTTGAATTCTTGGCTTGCATTGTATTTACATAGACTTGCATTTTATTAAAGTATGTGCTTTACATAAATGAGTGTCTAATTTGTATAGAAATATGACTTTTATTCCATGGAAAAGATATGTTTGGATAGTGGGTCTATAGTTTTTATTTTTATAACCTATGTTTAAAAATATGGTTGCATTTAAATTGTATACCTATGTATTATCTTTTGAATGACTAGCATATATAACCTAGAGGATGACATCCATTTAAAAGTGCCGAACAATTGTCTGCATGTTCATCCAATAGAAATATATTTGGTTTGCAATAGGTCGCTTGTCTGAATCATAGGAAAAACATTTTAAGCATCTAACCTATAACTCAATTAGCACCTTCTTATGCTTTGCTATTTTTTAAATACCATTTTAGTAGCATGTAGGATTAGTTACCTTTCATGGCCACCGTAGGGGTTAGTAGTGAAAATAATACTAATAACAATCATCTTGCTAGTATGGTTGGAGAGTACGACAATTCCTTACAAAGCATCCATAAAGAAGCAAAATCCTTCATGTATGATGGGAAACTTGTTGAAATAGAAACAACAACATGGTCGATGTAAATGGTATTATGAGCTTCCAAACTGCTTTGCACCGCCACTTTCCCAAACCGCCTCTATTCTCAACCACATTGTTTGCAATGGAATATGTTGTTTTATCTCTTTGTGTGATGAAACTACAAGGCCTTACTCACTGTATAGGCCTCCAACTTAAAATGGGCAAGTTTATATAATTTGATTGCTGAGTCATTATATGCAGAGTCTAGATTAAAATGCCATGATTTATAAACAATGCTAAATAGATAATTATATATATTAAACATAGAGAAATTAATAAAAAGCTGAAATTATGAATAAAGCATTGAATTTAAATGATTTAAGTAAACTTTATTTAAATTGAGACCATGTTTACTTTGGAAAAAAGAAATTGGTAAAATAAAATTATATTTCTTATTTATTGCAAGATCGAATGTTCCATTGAACTTTATCCTTGCTTGAGATTTTTTTACTCTGGTTTGAGCTTTGCAAATATTTAAATCATGGTGTTAAATAAATATGCTTATCATTTTTAATAAAAGAAAATATGTTTAAATTCAAGATTGTATGTTGGGTGAAAACTATTTTTTTTGTCTCGAATTTCTGTGTCATAGATGCAATGGAAATACATATCTATAGAAAATAGTATTATTAAATAATGAGTGTGATTTTCATGGGATTCTTTTGCATTATAATATAGTTGAGTCATTTAAATAAAGAAGATTATGATTTATATTTAATGCAAGATCAAATGTCAGATAGAACTTTATTTTTGCCTTAGATTCACATATAAGAATCATATTATAGATGATGTGAAGACTTATGTTGGAATGATATTATTACGTGGTTCAAAAAGAAATGGTAAATTAGTATAAATATGTGGCACAATTATGTTAGGCAAATATGTTGACAAGGTTGAGTTTGTATCTTTTTATAGGATGAAAACTTGTGTACATTGTATTTTTATGAGAATAGTTATATGCAAAAGTAATTGGACTATTAAAGTATAAATTAGTACATCAGGATATGTACCTTGAAATGATGTTTGATCTATTTATTATTATGCATTATGAATTAGGGTATAACTAGGTGGTATAACCCTGTACTTGCTTGTTAAATAATTAAGTGTTAGATTGATTTGACCCACACCTAAATAAACATATAAGAATTGGTTGTTACTTGAATATTATGTGTTGTAGCATTTAGTAGGATATAATTTAGGTGTGCATACAATCTTGATAGTGCAAATGAATGTTGAGATAGAATTATATGCATTGTATGACTTGTTTGTTATAGTTATACTTGTTTGAAAATGAGCGTATGATTTTCAGTTTCTATGATTGCTTTGTGTGACTATTTATGGATAAACTAGAAGTCATGCCTAAGAACACTAGACTAAGATAATATGGGTTGTCTTAAGGTGTAGTTACTTAGATCTGTTCAAAGTACTCTATAGTTTGTTATGTGTTTTACCTGGTGGTATAAATAGTGGTCATTGTTTCTAGTTTTAGGATTGATTTTAATGAAAGACTCATTCATGTGTAGATGATTATGTGTATATCTTGCTTTCTCCTTATTTAGCTTGTGATGTGATATTATTGATAGGAGAATGTAATCTGCATGAGTCTTTGATTTATATACTATGAAATATATACTGATGATACTAATAGGTAGTGAGACAACTTCTACTAGCCTAGGTAGTACCACCAATAAATAATCTAATCAAGTGGTGTGTTATGAATTGACCGATCTAAATGATCATATATTATTTAAAAACTTAGGTATAAGTAATTTTATATACATTGTCATTCATATGTTTGATTTTTATGTTGTGAGATATCATGTTAAAATAGATTTATTTATGGTACACTACATGTTTTTATAAATCTTACAACACATAGGGTACTAGCAGATTTCACTAGATTTTTCACACCATTCTATCTACCTATCCATGAATGGAGGGTTATTTCCTAATAGGATATTATGTAGGGGATCATTGGTTTGTGGTTGGTGTGGTAAAGCATTCAGATGATGCTCTCCCTCCTCTATTGTAGTACTACTTGGAGATGACACTTGAGATTATTTGAGATACACGAGTTGGCTTGACTCAAGCTTCAAAGAGTATGGTATCCATTATTATATTAGGCCATACCCCTGAAGGAATGTAATTTTATTATGTACTTGTATATTTAATTAGCTGATGTTGTATATTCAGACCATCCATAGTTGTGTCCTATTGTATTTGGATTTATGTGAAGTTGTATAAGAATTATATGTAGTATTAAAAGTATAAGTAGTAGTGTTCCTAATTATGCTGTGGATGTGTTGTATTATTTATTTTGTGGAATGAATGTTAATTGTTATTGGTAAAAAAACCTATTAAATTTCATAAACACAAATTGAGGGTTTGTAACAGGAAAAGGAATTTATCTAGAGATAAATAGAGTTTTATGTAGATTAGGGTACTAAAAATGACTGAACATACATGTAGGAATCTTTTATCTTTTGAATATTTTTTAAAATTTGGCTTAAGACAGTAGCAACCCTATCAAGATAATAGCACCATATGGTGATAGTGTCTAATTATGGTGATAATATCCTTCTTGTAGAGACTGTCTAAAAATATTAAGGAAGTTATGAGAGGTAATGGAGGTCTTGTAGGTAGTTTTGTGTGATTTCAAGGCTAATTTGTATCATTGTTTTGGCTAAATCTCCTCTAAAAACCTAATGAATAATTGCACACATGAAACAATAAATGGATCAAATTCAAAAAGGAAAGGAAAAAACCTAGGTTGTGGGATGTTATGATCATGTGATGTAGAACCCCTTTTGTCTTAGATGCTACCTACATTAACCCCAATGCTAGGGGTCTTAGATCACATGTAGTTCTCCCTTAGGGAACATGCACCATCAACTTTCATGGTATACTAGAATGATTTTTTATTAGGCCCTTATTTGATCAAGCATGTAATGTTTAAGTGTGAATACTGAGTAGTATGTAGAGTATTGAGCTATATTATTGATTGATTTTATGTAAATATGTCCCAAAATAGTAAGTGATAGATGTAAAATGCCTTGTGAATACATTTACATAAAATAAACCTTTTTTTTGAATATAAGACTTTGTTCACTAGCTGACAAGTCATAAAAGAGGGATTAAAAACATAAGAGAAGGCTCACAGAGGGGTTAGGACTCAAAAATTAGAGAAAGGGCATGTCAGACACTAGAGCCATAAGGGGATGCTAGTGTCATGGGGTGATACTATCCTAAAAGTGGTGCTAGTGTAGTAAGGCCTAAAATAGATCTAAAATTAAGCAAGATAGGCTAGGTGCCCCTATGACTAAGAAAATGTGACTTGTGACTACTGGGAGTATCACAAAAAGGAAAATAAGACATAAGAAAGATCAAAAGACTCAAAATGACCATGTGAACAAGGACTATAATCATCATTAAGACCTTCATGTGAAAGATCCAAAAAATAAATAGTACTTGTGGTTGATTGACCAAATTAGGGTGTTTACATTTGCCCCCATTTTATTCTAGTAATGCAATGAAATGAAAGTACTAGAGTAAAAGAAAAAGAGGAATGCATACCTATATTTATTTATGTGAATGCAATCTAGATTTGACCCACTTCTTGGATAGAGAAGTGGATAAGAACTGGAATGTAATATGTGAAGGGAGACACATGGCATGGATGCCCCATGTACTGAATATGAGTATGTGAATTGATTGTGTGGAGAAGTAAGGCTCACTTGCCCACACTTTAATATTTGGATTGAATCTAAGTATGTGAATTGAATTTGTTAAGAAATAAGGCTCAGTTGTCCCCACTTTGATATCTAGATTGAATCTGAGTATGTGAACTGGGTCTAGTGGAATGCTATAGATCAACTATTATAGATGGTCCTATGACCTAAAATGGTGAAAACTTGGTGATGATATTGCTATTGATACTAAGTGTACCCTGATAAGATGAAAATGGGGACCAAGGATGTGCATTGTATACCATGATGACTAATCCTAATATCTGAACAATATAGCTATGTACATGAATATATGAGTAAATTGGTATATCTAAGTCAAAATTATATATTTGTATATCTATATCTATGTGTAGTATATATCTAAATACCAATGTGAGCCTATGTGTCTATATATCTGTGAACCTATAAATCTAAATACCTTTGTAAAACTATGTATCTATGTAGACCTATGTGTATGTATATCTGAGAACTTATGAATCTGAATATCTATATAGACCTATGAAGATGAATACCTTTGCATCTGAATATCATAGAAATTATGAATCTAAATACCTATGTAAACTTATGTACCTATTTGGACCTATGTGTCTATGTATTTGAATACCTATGTAAAATCATGTACCTATGTAGACTTGTGTGTCTATGTCTACTTGAAGCCATGTATGTCTAAAGTAATGTATGCATATTTTCCCCACTTTTGGTGAGAGATTCAGGATTATGATGAGGATATGTAGCCAAAAGTGGTAATAATTAGTTGTACTGGTGTTAATTAGTAGGTTTAATGTTGTTTTAAGTTTGAATAGTCCATTTATTTTAATAGATTTAAAAATTGAATGTGTAATTGGATATATGTTTTGTCGATTGTTGTCATTTTATAGATTTGACAATGACTAGAAGATTGGTTTAAACAATATGGGACATTACATATTGATATCAAGTCTTATGTGTAACAAAGGGTTCATAAATTAGAGATATGATTCTTGATATATAGTGATGATGAGGAATTTGTATTAATCAGTTAAATTGGGATGCAAAGCTAACCTTAATAAGGTGGCATTGGGTAAGTATGACTTAAATAGATCATTTGATTCATTTAGAGCATTTGAGTTGAAAGCAACCTTATGTCTAAGTGAAAAAAACATGTCAAGGAGATGAGGAGCTAGCTTGATGTGCTATAAGGAGGTTGAGACACATATTCAAGCTAGAGAGGAGTTTTGCCTGGTAAAGAATCCAAACTATTACTTATTTTTATTATTTATGTTATCTTGTTTATTATTTTTACTAAAAATGAACTGGTTTAGGGTCTATTCAACAAGGAATGGTGCTAGTGTCTAATATTGTGTGCTACTATCTAGTACCTGGTGCTACTATCCAAGGGGTGGCATTATTGTTCAATGCTACTATATTGTATGTAGCACTAGTGTCCATAGTCTTGAGATGGAATATTGATTATAGTGAACTAGTTCCTGATGTGTGTTGTTGTCTATTAGTTTTAATTTTAATTTATTGATGTTTGATATGGTTTTACTTTTTTAGGTTGATGCCTACATGAGGGAATTTCACACTTGATGAATGATGGAGACCTTGTGGGGTCTGCCCCTGATATATGATGAGATGGATGTGATCAAGAGATCATGTTTGAGACATGGTGCATTCCTAGAGCCTAAGCCTTGGGCTAAGCATATAATGACTACACTATGTGAGATATAGGATGCATATACATGCACATTCTGGTTACCCATCTGGGAGATGACTTTTACACTAGAGGATGTTTACCAAATTTTATGATTGTTGATCTATGGGTAGTGAGTTATATTTTAGGAGGATATAGGTGCTTAGGCTATATAGTGGGCCTCTAAATATTTATTTACCATGGTGATTGAGACCCATCATGCAGGGAGTCTTTGTGACATATTATTGACTTTCATTATAACTATCAAGGTTATATGATTGTAAATGTTCCTATAGGTTTTGTTATCTTCATTTATGGATGTAGATGGGAGTGGGGTTTTGATTTCCTATATGATGTATGAGATATTTTAGGATATTAAGGATCACAGTACTATATATTCTTAGGGTCATATGATGTTAGCTCACCTGTATAAGGATCTATATCATTTTACATAGGAGGTGTGCAATGAAGGTATCAAAGCATCAACATTGCTATATTATTGGGTATATAAGCATATCACTATGGGTAGGCTAGTGGCATGTGTATGAGATGGATGGGATCATCCAAAGTTGTTTGTAAAGAGATGGACATGTATAGGTCATGTTCCTAAGAGGAGAACTATGTAGTGCTAGTAGTTGTTAGATAGTTTGATAATAGGGGATATTATTTGGAGACCCTACAAGGGTTATAAGGGGTGGTCAAAGGATACTACTTAGTTAAGATAGATTTAGGTAATTTATTGGTTACATGACTACTAGGATAATGTATATGAGCAATTTCAGTATGAGTGGGTCACATGATAGTTTAGTGTGGTGTAGGATGTGCCCCCAATACCTGTGATATGGTTGAGGAGTTATCAGGTTCTTATGAGGCTAGGTAGTATGTCAAGGCTATCTATTACTGAGTCAACTCCTATTCTATTGATAAAATGGGACCCTGATATTGATATATCAGATATAGATGATGTGGGAGTGACTGAGGCCTACACAACCTAATGGAGTGACCATAGATGGGCACCTCTATTTCTAAGAGGTGGGATGTTTGTAAAGGATCTAAATCCCTTGAGGGTTATTGATGGGAAGTTAATATAATATGTTTGTATACTCTATGCAAAGTTGATTATGTCTTTATGTGATGAGGAATCTTATGAATTGTGTGGACATATGCAAGTTTAGGGGATGATAAGTACTAGGTGATCACCATTGAGTTGACACTTTGTGAGTTGAAATGGCATATTCTAGATGATGGTGTAGAGGATGGATTGATTGAGAGACACACCAATGTGGTTGTGGTGCACACCCATTTATTTTATTGAGCTATGATAGCTATTACAACATACATGTGAGTTATGATGGATAGATATGAGGTATGCGATGAGTTGCATAGGTATACCATACTTACACTCAATGTTCTAGTTGGGGTTAGTAATTAGATAATAGATGACTACATATGTCTTTAGCAAGAGCATGCCAAGTGTATAACTGAGTTGGGCATATATTGTGTGTGTGAGAGAGAGTAAATGGAGTCATTGATTTAGGTCACATAGATATAATAGGGCCTTTAGTTCTAGGTTTGATATATCTAAGAGTGAGAGTGAAGAAGCTAGTTTTAGGAGTCATGTTTGCATCATTGAGTGATGGAATATATTTATATTGAAACTATATTCTAAGTTATATATGAATGTTTGTTGTTTAAATTGGAATTATGTGCATTGGTAACTGTTGTCACCAAATCTTGCACCCTAGAAGAGGGTGTTCAAGCTTCCTCTAGATTTTGACAACATAGGAACACTTCCAGGTATGTGGGTGTACTTATAGTAGAAAGTGATCCTATAGGTTTAAGGGATAACTCCCTGGATGTATCTTGAAATTCTTACTCCTATGTTAATGCTTGCTTATGGAAAAGAGTTAGAAGTTACATGAAATAAATCTAATTTAATGGGGTGATACACCAAGATGTATTCCATATGACCATCATACTTTCCTGCACTAAGAAACAAGATGCACAAATAAATTTATAAGACCTATGGATTCTAACATGAGTATTTCAATATTATGGTGAGATGTATGAAAGCTATCCAAGGCAAGTGAATTGTGGGCTAGTTACAAACACTAAGGCTCATTGTACACTTGAAAGATAGGACCATACACTTGATAACACTTCATATAACCTATTAGAACATAAATCTCACACAAACATGAAAGGATAAGGGGAGAAAAGGATAGAGAGTGCTCAATTTACACTACCATACATTACTTACACACTCAGACAATTGTTCAAGAATTATAAAATAGAAATACATTAATTTTCGAAGGCACAATATGATGACATTCCAATAAGGCTTCATCATACTTGGGGTAGAATTGTTTTATAATATCTCAATGGATATATTTATAGGATAAAAATGACAAGAGAGAATGGCCTTGGCACTAAAAGGGGAATCAATTCATTTGAATGCTTCAGCCACAATTACAACTGCTTTTATGAATTATGCTCCTTAAGGCTATTTGATTGATCCCTATCACTTTCAATTGCTACATAGTTATAATATTCCTTATTTGATCCTCCCTAATAGTTTCAATGGTAGAATCAAGCATTGTGATTGGGTTTTAGCATCAATCTAGCTATAACAACTAGATCAATCTATTAGGGCCTTGTACTAATTCTAAACCACTCCAAACTAGTTTGTCACAATGTGTATAGTGGAGGGACATGGTCCCTTTTAGGTAGTTGGTGATAGAGATGAAACCATTTGAGTCTATGTGTCTAATCTAGTAGTATCTTTTGAAACATTTTGATTTGGCTCTAACTAAACCATGCTTGATCTTGGCTTAATGCCTTTTGCTTACTTTGCCCTGTTGAAACTACTTATCGATCTTTGCTCTGATTGGCTATCAAAATCCAACCTAACTCATTAACACATTGACTCTCATTTTATTTGTTAGATCTTCCAAATATGAATAAGTGTGAGCACTCAAATTTGCCTTTGAATTATCAACCATGTCCCTACTAGGGCCACTTGAAAAATGCATGTTAATCTATAGGATCTTGCTATTAGTCTGTAGATTCATATGCTTGTGCCATGTGTCAACCCCTCAATCTCTCTGACTATTTGATTCATCTCATACCATTGGATTGAGATGTATGAGTGAGTGAGGAACATTGATCTTGCTGGGACCCATTATTTGAAAGTGAATGGCTAATCCATGCTCTTAAAATTGATAGTCTATGGGATGTCTTTTAACATTTATGTGATCATCATTGATGGTCATGCAACCATAAAATTTAAGCTCAAAAAGACTTAGTTTACTCTATCTTTAAATTTTATATTCACACGACCATCATTCATCTTTCCATAGAACATGATTAATGTCCCATGAACCATCAAATTTAAACACAGGTAGATTTTTGCTCAAGATTTAACTTGACGTTCACATGAATGTCTTATGTGTTTTGAACAACTTTGAAATCTTAGATATTGAATCACAAGAAACATGGAGGTCCCAAATTTTTAGGAGATGCTATTCATTCCAAAAAATATGAACCCATTTGATGTGATGGTCTTAGGAACTTCTCAAGTAAAGATATTCAAAGTTTAAGAAGGCTAGTTCATAACTGCTTCTATGTGATGTCTTGCACTGATTGAGCTCAAACAACTATGGGAAACTTAGCAAAAATGCTTGAGAGCCCAAATTTGCACATATATAACTTAATTTACACTTTGATGAAGGACCTAGGATTTAGTGCATAACAACTAGGGACCAAAATGAAGAAACCCATATGACCATCTTCCTCTATAATTGTTGCATATGTGAGATATATCTTCATGAAGATACTCATTTGGCTCTGCTTGAACCTTTTGAGAAAATGGATAAGTGTGAAAAAACATGCAAAAAGTGGCCAGGAGGCTAATTTTGGATTTCCTAGATGTGCTTGGGTGGAGGACCTAAGATTGGGTGTATATGATCTTAGCATAAAAGTGAACATACCCATGTGATCGATTCTCCATGACTCATCCTCGCATGGTAATTATGACATTAACAAATCCTTACTTATAATTCTTCCACTAGACCTAAGATGTCTAAATGGATATAGTGAAGAACTAGATGAAAAATAGGAGCTTCTTAAGTCATTCCAAGTACTCTTCACATCCCATAGGGTCTATGTAACACTCTCCATCTGCTCATCTATTGGTAACCTGATCCATGCGCTAACTGTATTGATCACCATGAAGACATACCACTTGCATAAGATGACTCTAGAATTGTCCCTTAGACATCAAATGACACAAAGACCAAACTAGACTATGACTAAACTAGAATGGCATAAGGAATGACACTAGGTGAGCTGCAACATACCCTATAACATTATAAACAGCCCCTATACAAGATTTTGACTATAGGGGGTTGACCCATTTTGGCCTATGGAGAAAAAATGGTCAACATTTTTGGTGGTTTCCTAGGGGTGGCATGCTTTCTATGCCATGACCAATTACCTAATCCTGTCCATTTGGCTATGGGGTCACATGTACAATAGGTTTAACACATAAACTACCTTGAACAACACACCAAATAATAGAAAACAATAGGAACCAAACATATAACAAAGAACTAAGTAAAACATACATGTGTTTAAGAGAACTTATTGGAACACAATAGAAAAAGAAGGGAAACACACACCTAACCTAATATTTACAAGGTAAACCTTTCACTCTTGATAGCAAGGTTTTAAGTGTATCTATCCCATTCACAGGGATAGGTAGTTCTTCTCCATTAATCTTTGCCAATTGAAAGGAATTAATTTACTTGTACTTGGTGATGACATATGGTCTAATCCATAGGGCATCAAACTTAGTATGCCTACCTGGATTTTCTCTATCTTCATCCCATTTCAAGACTATGTCACCTTCTTGAAATGATCTTGGAGTTGCCTTTTTGTCAAAAGACCTTTTCATCAATACCTAGTGATGCTCCATGGCTTGATGAGCCTTACTTATGGTCTCTTACAACTCCATTAGTTATGTCACTATCACTTTCATGGGAGTGTTTCCAAGTAACTCTAGTTGGTGTGTTAATTCCAAGGCTGACAGATCTTGAGATATGGACAACCTAGCTTCCCTTCTATAGAAAATCACAAAAGGAGAATTCCCTATTGACCTCTTAGGAGTTATCCTATAATCCCATAAGGATGTCTTTAGTTTGGTGTGCCAAGCTCTTTGGTTATGCTATAGGGTTCTCTTAATGATTTTGATCAGGGTCTTATTGGTAGATTCAACCAACCCATTACGTTGAGTGTAATAGTTGGATGAAGTGCTCAATAATATGCCATTGGTATTTTCCCAATCAGCTATTTTAGCACCCATAAAAGCAAGATAATTATTTGAAATTATAGTATAAGGGGTGCCAAACCTCATTATGATTCTCTCATATAAATCCAAGATGCCACTCTTGTTAGCCTCCTTTAATGCTACTACCTCAATCCACTTAGTAAAATAGTCAATTGATATGAGCATCCATTTATGATCATCACTTGATATAGGATTTATCATACTAATGAAGTTAAGAAACCATTGCATGAAAGGTTGGTCCACTTAGAAAGGCCTTAGAGGAAGAGCTGCAAGCTTTTAATTTCCTATAAAGAAGGCACATTGTCCCCACCTTCTCACCCAACCATAGAAATATTTGAAGAGTTTGGGCCAATAATAGCTAACCCTCATGATCTTGGTAGTTGTGGTCCTTGGAAAGTAATGACATCCTACTATCCCATCATGGAAATTTTTAACACTCTAAACTGGTCATTGTCAATGTATCTTAATAGCACACCATTGATGTCCCTCATAAATAAAACACCATCCAAAAGACAAAAGGGGATATATTGCAAGCATATGTTTCCATTAAGGGGATTGAATCTATAACTATATATTTTTGGGTAGTGTTGGTGGTTAATGGAATGGAAGGAATTGTAGATGAGATAGAGGGAATAATGAAAGGTGGGAGTGAGATTACAAAAGAGGAAGGTGGAATGGAAACTTGAGTGTCTAATTGAGGGGAGACCTAAGTGTCCAATTAAGAGGATTGAACTATTGATGATGGACTTATTGACACAAGTAAACTAATAGGAATGGAGGGTGGAGTCACTTGAGGTGGAGTGGAGACTAGAGGAGGAGGTGTTGAAGCCATTGAAAGAATAAAAATAGGTGGGAGATGTATCACATAGATGGGAGTTGTAAATAACTGAGATGGGGGTTAAAGCTATGGTTACTTCAATTATAGCTATATCCTCAAATGAAATGATTAATGGTTGGTCTATTACTACTACCTAGATGCTTGATTGTCCCTTCTTGGCCTTTGATTTCTTATTTTTCTTGTGGGAGATCACTGGCCTAACTATTTGCTATAGGAGTGTTCCATTGCTATAACTTTTTGTTGATGGTGGTACTCCTTTTTCCTTAAGCTGTAGTATTTTACCATTGATATGTATTATCTCTTTGGTAACTTGGACCCCTTTGCTTCAGAGTAAGTTAAGTGTTCTCTATCATGTGGGTGGTTCTATCTATTTGATGTTAGGAACCCCTCCAAGGAAGCACAATTGATTACTTTTCTTATAAGCAATTAAACATGAAATTATACCAGAATGATTAAGTAACTAGAAACTTGAAACAACAAAGAATTTGAGATACAATACACAATCTTGTATTAAATACTATTCAGAAGAAAATACAATAAAGAAGATGCCACTTCTTATTCCACCTCTAAGGCTTGCCACACCTCAAGGACTTCTTCCCTCTCTCTCTTGCTCAACCACAACCAACTCAAAAACCTGAGTTGTTAACCCTTCCTTGAATGCTTCAGCTGATCTCCTTGACCTTACACTTTGTAGATCTCCTTGACCTTGCTTTCTTGATTCAATACTTTACTTGCCTTAATTACAATACATGCCTCGTGGGTCTTTAAATAGAATCCCATGCATATAATAATTAGACCTCTAATCACAATAATTAGACACGCAACTCGAGACTATAATTAGCCCTTAACATGCAAACACTCAGTTCAATGAACTAACTGTCAGTGCAATGAATAGTTCTAGAACTGCCACAAGTGACTGACATCGGTCCCTGTCCACCTGGAGGTGACCGACGTTGGCCAACCTCCTGTCGATGCCAGTTGTCTTCATTTCACACCTGCCGATGTCGGTTGCCTTCTGCACTATACTCTGCTGACGCCGGTCTCCCTAGAACTTAGCAACCTCCTCCATGTTTGCAACAGTTGAAGCTTTTAGCTCCACAACCTAACAATATCCCACTTGGAGATAAATAGTTGCAACTGTACTTGTACCTGTACATCATCTAGTTTGTTCCCTTGGCTTTGTATCCCTCTTCAAGATCACTCTTGAAGACTAACCACCACAAAACCTATGATGCTATACCTATCATCCAAGTCCCCTGCCACATCTAAACTTTCTGACAACTCCCACTGGAGACAAAATCAACTTGTGATCTTCCATGTCTCTTATGCCAAAAGAATTTTGCTGCTCCCAAATTCTTCATGACACACCTCTAAACTAACTTTACCTTTAGCTCAGAAACTCCTTGTATATGTAACCCTACAACAAGAAACAACATACAGTAACATGATAATGTAGCTAATTTTATCCAACCTGGTAAAGAGAAATACAATGGTCAAACCTCCATTGTCCTACAGCCTACTCAAGACCATATACCCTAGCCTTTTGTCTCACGTGTCCATCCAATCTCTTCTCTAACTTGGGAATCCATCCCTCTCTTAGTGCTTTCTTCCAACTGACAACTCCACCAACAAACACCTATTTGGTTCTTCTCCAAGGACTCACACTCCTCATCCATGCCAAGCTCACACTATTTCTGGATTCTACCTGCATTGCCTCTTCATATCTTCCTGGTTCTTGACCATCAGTAAGCAAAACATAAAATAAAGAAGGTGAATAATGAATATGAGGTTCACATACCCTTTCTAACCTCCATATGGGCGTTTGAGACTCCTTGACAGCTTGCTGTCCACCCAACATCCGTTTCAGTGACCGATCTCGGCCATCTCCTAGTTTGCACCCAATCAATGTCAATTCGCTACACTGACCCTAACTATCGATGTCATTTCCTTAGCTGATGCTAGTGTCCCCTCTGCCGATGTCAGTTCTTGTTTGACCGACGTCGGTCTTCTCCTGCCTGACTCTACTAACCCTGCTGGTCTGCACATGACTGATGTCGGTACCTGCCTGGCTGACGTCAATTCCATGTGATCAACGTCGATAACTATGTGTTCTTGTAAGTGATGAATTCTTTATCTACGAGCTCATCTTGGATCAAAACCCTATCCATACTACCCTGCTCAGAATTATTCAGCCCCTGTGACTGATTTTTGTCCATCATCTCCTCCATAAACACCAAGGCTTCCCTGTTCTTGTCAAAAGCATCAAATTTCCTTTTCTTGCAATGAAATCGATTAATGCCCTCCAAATTTGAACTCATACCCTTTGACTCAAAAACGTCCATTCCCTTCTTATTCATGTGACCAAGCCTATTAAGCCACATCTTTAAATCTACAGCTAAAGTAGATAAACCAGAAGTAGAATCAGTAATACAAGTAGATAGATAAAGAGTACCTACTTTCTTACCTCTTGCTAAAACAAGTGCACCCTTGGTAAACTTCCAAGAATCTACTGTGAGGGTTACTATGCATCCCTCATCACCCAACCTTCCTACAGAAACTAAACTCTGCTTCAAGACTAGGACATGCATAACCTCCTTCAACACCCATGTGTTGCCTGTCTGCAATTCCAGATGCACTTTCCCTTTGCCAACCATTTGACAAGGTGTACCATCCCCTAAATAAATCTCTCCAAAGTCTCCCAAGACATACTCATGGAACAAATCTCTATTTGGGGTTGCATGAAAAGAAGAATTAGAATCTAAAACCCATGATCCTACTTGACTATCCAAAGAAAGTATGAGAACATCTTGTGCCACAATACCTGCATCCTTTGCTTCTTCATTACCTTCAAGTTGATTTTCTTTATCCCTCAACCAACACTCTTTCTTTATGTGTCATTTCTTTCCACAAAACCAACAGGTGATACCTCTCGATTCGGATCTCCTTCCCATCTTTGACCTTGATTTCCCTTGCTCGACCTTCTCTCTTTGCCTTCCCCTACTTTTTGCACTTAGAGCATTCCCTGATGATTCACCTGTGCTTTTCCTACGTACTTCTTCATTCAAGATTACACTCACAACATCATCAACTTTTAAGATTTTAGAAGCAGACACAGAATTACTTACTGCCATAACCAAACTATCCCAACTTTCAGGTAAAGAGCATAAAATTAAGAGAGCCTTTACTTCATCATCAAAAACAATATTGACTGAAGCTAACTGGTTTACCAAACCATGGAAATCACTAAGATGAGTATATACCGATCCACCTTCCTACATTTGCAAAGTAAATAGCTGCTTCATAAGAAATACCTTATTTGAAGCAGAGGGCTTTTCATATAAATTTGCCAAAGATTTTATCAACTCTTCCGTTGTCTTACACTGTGATAAGTTGGAAATCACAGACGATGCAAGGCTCAACCTTATGGATCCCAGAGCCTTCCGATCAAGAACATTCCATTCTTCATCCTTCATATCTATGGGCTTGCATGCAACCCACCCAACGGTAAGTACAAATCTTTCTGATACAAATAATCTTCTATCTGCATCCTCTAATGTTGATAATTCTTGCCGTTAAACTTCTCCATTCATAGCTTACTTTCTTCTACCATTACTGTACTCCCAATCAATCAAAAACCCCTAAGAATGAGCTATAATCAAATAATAACCTACTCCCTGCAACCTTAGCTCTGATACCAACTGTTAGGAACCCCTCCAAGGAAGCACAATTGATTACTTTTCTTATAAGCAATTAAACACGGAATTATACCAGAATGATTAAGTAACTAGAAACTTGAAACAACAAAGAATTTGAGAGACAATACACAATCTTGTATTAAATACTATTTAGAAGAAAATACAATAAAGAAGATGCCACTTCTTCTTCCACCTCTAAGGCTTGCCACACCTCAAGGACTTCTTCCCTCTCTCTCTTGCTCAACCACAACCAACTCAACAACCTGAGTTGTTAACCCTTCCTTGAATGCTTCAGCTGATCTCCTTGACCTTACACTTTGCAGATCTCCTTGACCTTGCTTTCTTGCTTCAATACTTTACTTGCCTTAATTACAATACATGCCTCATGGGTATTTAAATAGAATCCCATGCATACAATAATTAGACCTCTAATTACAATAATTAGACCCGCAACTCGAGACTATAATTAGCCCTTAACATGCAAATACTCAGTTCAACAAACTAACTGTCCATGCAACGAACAGTTTTGGAACTACCACAAGTGACCGACATTGGTCCTTGTCTACCTGGAGGTGACCGACATTGGCCAACCTCCTGCCGATGCCAGTTGTCTTTAGTTCACACCTGCCGATGTTGGTTGCCTTCTGCACTATACTTTGCCGATGTCGGTCTCCCTGGAACTCAACAACCTCCTCCATGTTTGCAACAATTGAAGCTTTTAGCTCCACAACCTAACATTTGAGAGAAAGACTTAGGAATATACCACTTTATTACTAAAAGTGGTTACAAGTAGATCTTATTATCATGGTAGACCTTGTCTATTGGGGACTCATTATCCACCAAGTCCTTAGGGACTGGTGCTATGTCAAAAGTTTTAACTTGATCAAAGGTCATTCTTAAACATTCCTTTAGCCTTATCTCCTTTCATCATCTAAGTCCTCCCAGTAGTCTTCAAAGTAAGGGACATGGGAATATGTTAAAATTCCTAGTGTACTAGTAATGTTACCATGAACATCTTAGAATGGTCTTGCCTCCAAATCCCTCAAGGTAATTTGTGTCATTTCTACATCTACACACTTAGATTTTGATAAAGAGAGGCATGTGTACCTACCTAAATTGATGGGGAAATGAATTCATGATTTGTGTTTGCTGGATAACAGCTTATGAGTTTCAACTAGTTACCTCACTAGCTTTAGCAATGCCCATTTATCACTCACATGTCTTGGAAGGGTGTAAGGACAACTGCTAAATCTACATACTATGATGTGGGAGTATGTGGGGAACTAGATGAAATAATAACCCCAATTGGTAATCTCTAAGGTGGTAGCATCAGAGAATATCTTCCTCTCTAGTTCCTTATTGAACATAACTATGATGTAGTAGATAAATGAATCATTTACCCTTCTGAAATACTGCATGCTTGCCTCAAGAGTGAGGTATGGGTAATAGTTGAACACTTTATTTGCCTAGTCAGCTACTATGTTGAGACCCAGGAAAGATCTTATTTTGGCCAATATATATACTAGATAAGAAGCCATATAAAATTCCCTGTGGTTTGGACCTCCATCAATTGCTTGTGATGGAGTCACTAGTGAGCTATGCCTAATGGATGTATTATTTGTTCTCAAGGACAACACATGTATATTGATACATCCAATCTTGGAATCTCTTCACATCAGGGCTACCAGTGATCCTATGCAATAATATGATTATATCACCTACTTCATCCTTAAAATCAATCCTTGTTAATGTTTTAGGCAATCTAGTGGATGCAATTGTAGGGATCCTTAGCCACTTTTTGTTCATTACTCTCTAACATCTTGTGTTGTTGTCATGATATAATTTATTTAAGAATTATAGAGTTATATCTAAATGAATCTCAAATTATGGTATCGAGAACACAAAGTCAATGAAGTTTGGGTCTAGATTTAGGATCCTTTCCCCTTTATCATTCAACACCTCTCTCTTATCAACATCATAATGTTATGGTAGTGTAAGTACCAACTCAGGGCTTTACACAATCAGGGGGAAAGTTACTACCTAGGGAAGTCCAGAGTCATAGATGCTTTGGATCCAATCATTCTTGAATTTAACATTTATTTTTGTCCAAAAATCACCTAGGTTAATATGACCAAGGTCTTTGTTTATAATCTCATTTGTGTTGGATTCCAGACTAAGAGTGACACTAGGTCCTTTAGATTTGAAATTCATCTCTTTCCTAGACATGGATTCTGGAAAAAATACTAGGGGAAAACTAACTATAGAGTTGGAGGGATGTGCAGGTGTAAAACATAGGTGAAAACTTAAGCAGAACTTGGAGTTGTTCTATGTAGTGGAAAAGTCTACAAGAAACTAGAATTGCAAATGTAGGTTAAAATGTCTGATGGAGATGGTAGGTGAAAAATAGACTTGCATTTCTTGGTGAAAACTCTAGTGGAGATTAGGATTTCTCAAATCACTAAAAAAATCTAGCGAACTATAGGGTTTCATATGTAGGTTTAAATCTTGTGGCTTTTGGAGGTGTAAATCATAGGAGGAAAGTCCATCGGGACTATGAAGGAATCTTTCAAAGGAATATTTATTGTTTTTAGAATATCTTATGAATATGTGATTGGTTTGTGAATTTTAGTGAAAACCCTAAGTTTTTGAGGAAAAGCTTGGAAAGATGATACAAGTTGCAAACAACCCTAATTCTGCCATAAAAACTACCAACAACCTATTGATGCTTAAGGAAAGAAATGAAAATCCTAAAAAAGTAGTCAAAACTACAAAGAAATGACAAAAAATGTAAATGACTAAAGTATGCTCAATTTGCAAAAAGGATGACTTAAAAAATATAGAGGGTCAAATAATGCACCATGTAGGGAGGTCAATGGTAGCATGATGTGGTTTGTGGCTCATGGTTGTGGCTTGTAAGGTCGAAGGCATGGCATCATCACTATTAGGTTTGAGGTTTGAGGTGAGAGCTCCAAACTCAATTAGCAAACATAAATAGTGATTTACCTAAAAGCTAATTTGCTTTATATAAGACCCCTATAATTAATGCCATAATGGTAGTGGTTGGTGAAGATCTAGATTCTACAAATAACTTTGTAATTTTGTGAATTACAATTTGACCTTTATATTTTATAGGCTTGAATTGATTGACCCTCTAAAAATGGGAAGGCATAACTTGTGGAATAATTTGTAATTTTCAAATTACAATTTGCACTTGGAGTTATGGATTCTATAGGAAAGGTGGTCAGTGGGAAGCAAAACTTAGATTACAATTTGAAACTTTGTAAGTTGTAAATTATATCTAGAGTTCTAATTTCTGGTTGGAGTGTTGCATGAGAAGTGGAACTCCACTTACAATTTAGAATTTTTTAAATTGTAAATTGTGAGCAGGGTTCCAGTAACTATGAGGTACTTGGTTTGTGAGAAGTGAAACTCCATTTGTAATATGAAATTTTAAAAATTGAAAATTATGAGTGGGGTTTTGGTTTCTACTAGCTAGTGTTTAAAAGGAAGTGGAGGTATGGATGAAATTTGTAATTTTTCAAATTTCAAATTGTAAGCAGACTCTAGTTTTCACTAGCTAATATATTGTAGGATTTAGAGTTTGGGAAGTAATTTACAATTTTGTAAACTATAAAATTGTAGTCCAATCTCCATTTTTTTCAAGCTTCAAGAAATGAGTGTTTTGGGTCAATTTAAGGCATTTTTACAAAAAAATAATGGGTCTCCCTTATGGTACTTGACATTTTGAAAATTTTAGGATAAAAATATATACATTTTTGGTGACCTCTATGGGATGATTGTCTATTAATTAGTTTATTTCTAGTAGCCTTCTATTTCATTAGGCATAAAGTCTTTTTAAGCTTAAAACAATTTAATTGGTGAAGAACAAACTAGGATTTGCCTAAAAAAGAACAAAATAGGGATAAATAGAACAAACTAAGGAAACAAAAAATCCTAATGAGTTGACTTGTGTGAAATCACTTATTTGGAAAACATAACTAACCCTAATATATATAAAATTTTATTTTTTGGAATGAATTCCAACCTCAAAAGAAATATTTGAGGTATATCCCATTAACTGGGATAGGTAGTTCTGATCCATCGAGCTTAGATAGTTGGAATGCATTAGCTCCTTTGCACTGAGTTATAATATATGGACCATTCCATATTGCATCAAATTTGGTGCGTTTGCCTAATTTAGCCTTATTTACATCTTATTCGACAACCATGTCTCCTTCATTAAAGATTTTGTTAAATTATATTTTATCAAAAGTACTCTTTATTTAGCTTGATTTACATCTAGAAATTTCATTGATTAGTTCCTTATTTCTTCTAGTTCCATGAGTTCTACCAATCTTACTATAATTTCATTAGTGTCAATCAACTCCAATTGATGATTGAGTTCTAGAGATGGTAACTCAATTGACAGTGGGACTCAAGCTTCCTTTCCATATACCAACATGAACGGAGAGTTGTCAATGGCTCTAATAGGAGTGATCCTATCAGCCCATAGTGTTGATTTCAAAGTTGTGTGTTATGTCCTTTGATTGTCCTCCATTATCCTTTTGAAAATTCTTATAAGGTTCTTGGTGGTATACTCAACCAAGCCATTACCCTATAGGTAATAATTAAAATAAGTACTTAGGTATACATTATGCTTTACAACCCATTCACTCACTTGAGTTCCCATAAAAGATTTGGCATTATCTGAGATAATGGTGTGAGGAAAACCAAACCTTGAGACGATGCCATCCATGAATTCTAAGATATATGCCTCCATGGAATATTTAAATTTAACTAATTCAACCCATATTGTAAAATATTCCATTATTATAAGGACCCATTTATGGCCTACACTTGATGGTGGATTGATCTTACCAATGAAAACCAATCCCAATTGAGCAAATAGTTGGTTTACTTGAATTGGTCTGAGAGGGAAAGGTACTAATCTCTATTTACCTATGAAGTAAGCACACTTCTCACTATTCCTTACCTATTGGTGGGAATATTTGAATAATTCAAGCCAATAATATCCCCCTCTCATTATTTTGATGGTTGTGGTTCTTATAGAGAAATGTCTACCTGATGGGCCATCTTGAAACTCTTTGAGCACTTTGGGGACTTGATTATGCTCGATACATCTTAGCATGACTCCATTCATATCTTTTATATATAATATTCAATCAAAAATAACATATGGATTGGATTGGAGTCTAAAATACATTTTCTTAGACTACTAAAAGTCATATGAGTACTCATCAGTCTATAGTAAGATGGTCATGCCATGAATTTAGTTGTTGAAAAGAGGTGGATTTTTTGGTTGAGATGCACTTTGAGAAAATACTACTTCAAATACTATTTCATCAGTCTTGATATCATAACCCATATATTCACATAAACTCTTTCCTCTTACAAGCTTTGTAATTTTTTTGTCCATATCATAATCCATGAATTTTCTGAATCATCTTGTTCTTTTTTCATTTATTTACTGGCTTAGCATGAACTCCTTAAAATTTTGGTGACAACTATCATATGAATTTTATTAATGGGGATCGTATGCCTAAATTTTCTGAGATATTTAATTACAATATATTCTTGCTTCTCTATAAAACTATATATTTCCTAATAATATTTTATGGATTGATGTCCCTCCTAAATACCTCCTTTGTGATCTATTCATATTATCAGGGTACTCACCATTTTGGAGAAATCTGATCATGTTTTATGTCCAATCTTGTGGAGGAAATGGGCTAACTAGTTGGGGACACTCATGGTTGAATAAAGCTTCTTCTTTTGATTCATGAAGATCTAAAGTTAGATGTTCACAAAGGCCTTTCCCCCTTACTATTTTTATCACTTTGATATCAACATCATACTCCACTTTAGTGATCCACCCTACCCTCTTTTCACTAAGGTCTCTGCTCAAAAGAAATTCCTTGGTGCTAGGATGAGAGACCATGACATGAATCTTGTTATTTGACACCATATGTTTGAATTTTTTTAGTCCTCTTATAAAAACAAGGACCTACTTCTCCACAAAGGTATATCTAGCTTCATATTCTTCTAAACCTTGACTGAAGAATGCAATTGGCTACTCCATGCTCTCATGATTCTTTTGCATCAATATGGCTGAGAGATTATTTAGGTTATCAAATGAATACAACATGAAGTATTTAGTAAAAGAAGGATTCACAAGGGTAGGAACATTTGTAATTGATTTATTTATGGATTCAAAACTACTCTAACCCTCTTTGGTCCAAGAGAAGGTTTGGTTCTTCTTGAGCATAGACATGATAGGTTTTACTAAAGATGGAAAACTAGGTATGAACCTTCTTAAATTTTTTATCTTATCCAAGAAACTTTGAAGACCTTTCTTATGCAAAGGCAATGATTAACCCATGATAGCCTTTACTCTCTTGGGAACAAGGGTCAGACCATCCTTGAAAATAATATGTCCCAAGAACTTACCTTCATGAACAATAAAGATGCACTTCTTTGGGTTAAGAGGTACCCCATATTGCTTGCATCTTTAAAACATTTGCTTTAAATGTTGCATGTGTTAATTTTCATCCTTGGAAAATAATTTTATATCATCTAGATAAACCAGTACCATCTCATTGATCAAACCCTTAAAGTCCATGACCATTGCTCTCTAAAATGTGGCACTAGCATTAGATAGACCAAAATGCATCTTCCTATAAACAAAGGTTCCCCATTTGGTCATAAAGGCTGTCTTGAACTAATTATTTTTATTGAATAAAATCTGATTGTAGCCTGAATGGCCATCTAGAAGAGAGAAATGCTAAGAACCTAACACCATTTATAAAATTTGCTCCATTGAGGGTAGAGGATAGTGATCTTTGAGTGACACTTGATTAAGGTCCCTAAAGTCTACACAAAGCCTTTACTCCCCATTATTATTTATAATATGTACAAAGTTAGCTACACATGTTGAATGCTTGATGGGGAATATTATCTCAAATTCAAGGAGTTTGTTAAGCTCTAACCTCATGAGTTGCTTAACCTTGGGGTTGATGGGTCTTTACTTCTATCTAACTTGTTTAACTCTAGTTTCCAACTCAATGGTATGATTTTCTATTCTAGGATCAAATCCTTTGAAGTCGTTATATTCCCAAGCAAACATATCATGAAACTCTCTACATAGTTCAATGAATGCTTGATTTTATGATGCAAAACATACCTTTCCTAGTTTGAGGAGTTTGTCCTTGAAGATCAAGACTCTTTCATAATTATCCTATTTTGTAGATACACTCAATTTATCCTTCCTTTTTTGATCATTTTGATAAAGATGCTTTCTAAGGTCACCAAACTCTTAGGTATCTTATTGGTCCTTAGTTACACAATCTGGTCACCCAACTATTCTTGGAGCCTCCCTTAGTTTCTTAAATAAAACTCAACCTCATTCTGCAAGAATCATGCAATGTGATTCACAATATCAAACACTTGATAAGACACTTCATTATTAGGTACAGAAGGTCTAATAATGACCTTAATGTGATACCACTCTCCTTCTTCCTTTATGGTAATTGGAGTGTCAAATTGGGCTCCTATGGCAACTAGTCTATCAGCATGACTATTCTATTCCCTTGGGACTGAGTGAATTTTGAATGCATTAAAGTATTCAATTAGATCCCATACCCTATGAATGTATGACTTAAGTTAAGGGTTCTTGGTGGAAACCACATTCCTCACCTGGTCCACAACCAACTCACTATCTCCATACACTTGTAGGTTCTTGATCCCTTTTTTCCTTACCCATTGAAGACCATGAATCAAACCTTCATACTCAATCACATTACAAGTGTAACTAAAATGAAATATATATGAAGCATAATATTATTGTTTGGATGGAGAGACCAACATAATTCTAACCCCTGCACCAACTTTACTTCTTTAACCATCAAAAAACATCTTCCACATTTCATCATCTTTACCCTCTTCCTTGGCAAGTAGAGGTGTCTGTATTCATTCCTCATGTTCTTAGATCAGTTTGATATATGAGAGCATAAGGATACTTCTCATAATTATTAGTAACATATTCATCAAGAAACAAATATATAATGCCCTCAATCTTGGAATAAGTGTCATCTTCTAAAATATAATGCTTTTCTTCATAAATGACACAATTCAAATTAGAACTTGTCTCAATATAAATTTTAATATGAAACCTTGAAAGATGTTACATCCTAATTATCACCCTAGTCCCATATCTTGTTTAAAAATCCAATAAATTCTAGTCAGCTGAGAGATAGCCACCTATCTTGGCTGTGAAATCCCTTGATAGGTAGATTGCAAAGTGGGCTGGGAGATCAACCACAACTATGTCCTGCAAGATAGGAAAATTGGGATAACCATGAAAGAACACCTTCAATCCTTTCATCAACCCTCCTATCTTGGTAGGTGTATCATCTAATTAAAGGACACCCTTACTATGTGGCTCATATTTTAGGCCTAGCTTGTTAGCTATAATTTTGGGCATGACAGAAATAGAAGCTCCACTATCAACTTATAATTATGCACCAATTTTTCATCTATAATGAGGGTGAGGTAAAATGGTAGAGGATTATAAGCTCTAGTGGATGGTTCTAAAATGGTACTAGGAGAATTTTCAAAAGCAGAATGGTCATGAATTTGATTTGGAGATGAAGGATTAGTAGGAATAGTGGACAATTGCTTTTGTAACAATTTTTTTTGGCTGGGCATCTGAAGGATATCCCATAAAGAGAGAGATGATTTAGAACTCTTCAAGGAATCTACTATGTTTAGAGCATTAGTGCTCACCTTTTCTTATTTCCTTAGAGGTAAATAATTACTTAGAACTTTAGGAATAGGTGCATTATGAATAGACCCTACCACATCCTGACTTACTGGAAGTATGGAAGCCTTTGGAGCTATCACAAAAAACTTTATAACTATCACACTTGTAGCTGTACCTTATTGCCTTACAAGGTGACTAGAGGAGCCTATGGGCATGTTAATGCTATTTCCTAGATCCCTCTTTTTGGCCCTTGTATTGTCTATAATAGTGGCTCATTGGTTTAGTAAAAAAGTGTCTTCAACCAGGAAATTGGTGAAGATTTCCCCTTGACATTGCCAACCCTCATTATCTTACATCATCACCTCATATTCACTTGATAGGAGGGGAGTGAATACCCCTTGAGACACTAGGGCTTGCTCTCCATTTTTATTGACATTCATGAATTGGTCATGCTGCCAATCTTTTCCCTGTACCAAATTGTTATGGATTGGTAGCATCTCTTTGGTATTGGTGGTAAAATTAGGATTGTGTATTAGCAGGCCTATTGGGATTGGACTACCATTGGACTCTCCCTCTTCCATATTATTGAACATATTATCACTGATAGGGGTAAGAATTATGATAATCACCTTGTTTCACATTAGCTTGTCTATTTTGAGCATATAAGGCCAGAAACTTGGCTTTCCAATCAACATTATTTTTGCTTGCCTAGGAGCCACCTTAGATTTGGTATTGACATTAGGAACTTGGGATACATCTGGAGTGATAGCTTAAGTATGAGATAAAGGAGGCATATAAACTTTAGGTGATAGCCTTCTAGCTTGGATAAGATTATTTTTAGCTTTGATAGAAATCTCACATGCTTTAGGGAGGGTGGATCCTCCCATATATTAAAGCATAACAATGATTTCAATCCCAATGGCTCTCAAGTAAGTGGGGAACACAAAACTAGTAGGTGGCCTCATAGGGGGAGGAAACCTATACCAAGTCTTTTGAAACCTTTCATTGAAGTCATGCATTGTTTTTTTGGGTCCTATATTTATCACGTTGAGCTGATGTATGAGAGAAATATGGTCACTTTCATTCCCAAATATGGAAGTCAAAAATTCTCCAAACTCATCCCTTGTTGTGATGCATCCACCTTCTTGAGTTCTATACCAATCAAGAGATTTCCCTTTAAGGGACATGGCAAGAAGCCTAATAGAAATATTCTCTTGAATAATGTTATAGAAACTATAAAAATTAGAGATATCTCTAATGTGCTCGCTAGGTGTGATATGACTCTCACCATTGAATGTGGGCACACCTTTTGTGGTATTAGGAGGGATGGTATCATAGGCATGAAGTTGGATTGGATTATCAGTGTTGAAGGCATGGAAATCATGAGGTCTAGCCATGTCTTCTTCTTCAAGATTTTTAGCTTCCTCAACCTCTTCCTCTTCTTCCTCTTTAGCAAAATCTACCCATTCTTCAAAAGGTAGATTAGGCTATAGATACTTAATTGTAAAAGGGATCTCAAGATGAATGGGTGGATTACTAGGATTGGATGGTTTAACAGAGGATGACCTAGTGAGTACCATGAATTATAGAGGGTAAGATTATAATAAAGATAGTCTTGAGACCAGATTTAGTTGAGGAGTCACCAAATGCTGAGTAGCACACCACTTTGTAGCTGGTGTTGTCAAAACCAACATTCACCTTGACAAGTTGCATTTAAAGACAATGGGGTCCCATCAGGTTTGATAGAACTATTGTCACCAAATATCACACCCTAGAAGAGGGTGTTCAAGCCTCCTCCATATTTGGACAATATGGGAACACTTCTAGGTATGTGGGTGTACCTATAGTGGAAAGTGAGCCTCTAGGTTTAAGGGCTAACTGCCTGAATGCATATTGAATGCTTAGTCCTATGTTAATGCTTGCTTATGGAAAAGATTTAAAAGTTGCATGAAATAAATCTAATTTAAGGGGGTGATACACCAAGATGTATTTTATATGGCCATCATACTTTCTTACACTAAGAAACAAGATGCACAAACTAATTTCCAAGACTTATGGATTTTAACATGAGTATTTCAATATTAAGGTGAGATGTATGAGAGATATCCAAGGCAAGTGAACCATGGGCTAGTTACAAACACTAAGGCTCATTGTACACTTGAAAGATAGGACCATACACTTGATAACGCTTCATATGACTTATTATAACAAAATTATCATACAAACATGAAAGGATAAGGGGAGAAAAGGATAGAAAGTAATATCTTTTCACCACCATACATTACTTACACACTCAGATAATTGTCCAAGGTTAAAAAATTAGAAATGCATTAATGTTCAAAGGCATAATATGATGTCATTCCAATAGGGCTTTGCCATACCTAGAGTGGAATTATTATACAATAGATCAAGGGATATATTTATAGGAGACTGGATGCAAGAGAGAAGGGATTTGGTGTTAAAAGGGGAATCAATTCATTGGGATGGTTCAGCCACAGTTACAACTGCTTCCATGAATTATGATCCTTAAAGTTGTTTAATTGATCCCTATCACTTTTAGTTACTACATAGTTACAATATTCCTTATTTGATCTTCCCTAATGGTTGTAATGGTATAATCAATCATTCTAACTAGGGTTCAACATCAATCTGGTTAGAATGACTAGATCAATCTATTAGGGCCTTGTCCAAATGCTAAACCACTCCAAACTAGTTTGTCACAATGTTTATAGTGGAGGGTCACAATCCCTTTTAGGCAGTTGGTCCAAGAGATGAAACCATTTAATTATATGTGTCTTCTCTATTATCATCTATTAAAACATTCAAATTTGGTTCTAATTGAACCATGCTCGAGCTTGGCTTCATACCTTTTGCTTACTTTACCTCATCGAAACTACTTGTCAACCTTTGCTTTGATTCATTATCAAAATCCAACTTAGCTCATTGACACATTGAATTTCATTTGCTCCATCAGATATTATAGATATGAATAAGCACAATACCTTAGATCTACCCTTGAATTATCAACCTTGTCCCTGTTAGTGCCACTTAGCAAATGTGTATTAATCCATAGGATCTTGCTGTCAGTATGTAGCTTCAGGTGCTTGTGCCATGTGTCAAGCGCTTGATCTATCTGACTATTTGACTCATCTCATATTATTGGATTGAGATGTATGAGTGAGTGAAGAACATTGATCTTAATGGGACCCATTATTTAAAATCTAATAGCTAGTCTATGGTCTTAAAATTGATAGTCTGCGGGACATATTTTAGCATTTTCAAGACTGTCATTAACGATCATGTGACTATCCAATTTAATCTCAAAAGTACTTAGTTTGTACTATCTTTAAATTTGATGTTCATGCGACCATCATTCATCATTTTTTAGAACATTATTGACATCCTATAGATCATCAAATTTAAACACAGGTAGATTTTTGCATACACTTTAACTTGATGTTCGCATGAATGTCTTATATTCTTTGACCAACTTTGAAAGCTTGGATCTTGAAGAGAAAGAAACATGGAAGTACCAAATTTGTAAGAGATGCTATTCTTGCTAAAAATGACCCATGGCCCCAAGATCTTCTCAAGTGAAGATATTCAAAGTTAACTAATGATGGTTCATAACTACTTCTGTATGTCTCATAATAGCCAAGTTCAAATGAATAAGTATGGGAAACTTAGTAGAAATGCCTAGGATCCCAACTTTGCACATGTATAACTTCATTTGAATTTTGAAAGAGGACGTAAGATTTAACACATAAAAATTAGATACCAAATTGAACAAACTGATGTGACCATCTTCCCCTACAATTTCTGCGCATGTGAGATATATCTTCATGAAGATGCTCACTTGGCTCTACTTGAACCTTTTGTGAAAATGGCTAAGTGTTAAAAAACATGCAAAAAGTGGCTGAGAGGCCAGCTTTGGATTTACATAACTTTGAATGTGCTTGGGTGGAGGACCTGAGATTTGTTGTATATCATATTGGCACAAAAGTGAACACTCATATGATTGAATCTCCCTGACTTGTCCTTACATGGCAATTATGACGTCAAGAAAGCCCTACTCAGAATTTGACCACTAGACCTAGGATGTCTAGATGAATATAATGAAGAATCAAATGAAAACTTAGAGCTTTCTAAGTCATTTCAATATCTATGAGCATCTCATAGGGTCTCTACAACACTCTTTCATCTGCTCATCCATTAACAACCTGATCCATGCCTTAACTGCATTGATCACCATGAAGACATACCATTTGCATAAAATGACTCTAAAATGGTCCCTTAGACATAAAATGACATAAGGACCAAGATAGACTATGAATAAACTATAATGGCATAAGAAATGATAACATATGAGCTGTAACATACCCTGTAACATTATAAAAAGTCCCTATACAATATTTGGACTATAGGGGGTTGACCCATTTTGGCTTGTGGGAAAAAAATGGTCAATAATAACTAAATATTGTTAGATTATATGTGTTTAATTGGTTTTATTGTGTAATGATATTAATTTAACAAATAAGAAGAATAAAAACAATAAATCACAATAATATGGAAATATAACATAAAATATGAATAACAGATAAGCCACTTTTAGGGGTTAACCTCCCAAATGCTTGCAATAAGAAATGAATACTCTGATATGATGATAAAAAATTAACCCTACATCCTATTTATAGTCTACCAATTCCATGGACAACCCATAGGTTGACCTATTAAGCATATGAGTACATAAAAATATAAAATAATATGTAAAAGGGTTATGCAAGCCATAAGTCAAATACACATATCCTTATACACACCAATGGTTAAGGTCATAACATTGCCCTCCCCTTTAAAAAAACATTTTCCTCAATGTTGAAGCAATCTTAGATGTTGTATGTAGGCTTCATCCTCCTAGGTAGCATATTCAAATGGTAGATTCTTCTATTTGATCAAATACTCTATAATCATTCTAGACTATAGCTATTTAGTGCACATTTGAAGGACCACTTTAGGATCAAGAATAACCTTCACTTCCTCATCTAATTTTAGTAAATTAGTTTGACTATTAATTCTATTTCCAATGACCTTAAGGTATAATACATGAAATACTAGATGAATGTGAGTGGATGGAGGAAATTCTAGCTTTTAGGCCACACTACCAATTTTTTTCAAGATCTAATAAGAGCTATAATACTTAGGAGATAGTTTTTTATCCTTTTTATATTGCTTCAATGACATTTTATTATATGGATACAAGCAAACAAAGACCTAATCACCAATTTAAAAATTCCTCTCACTCCTATGCTGATCTACCTGTTGCTTCATGTGATTTTAGGCCAAAGCTAAATTTTCATGGAAACTAACAAGAACTTCTTATTGATGTTGAAGGTGTTCCTCCAATAAATGTAATTTTGGGTGGGACTTCAAGGGTGAAGTGAGGGATGGAGGATGGTATCCATATAATTCCATAAAAGGAGAGATTTTGGATGAACTATGCATTGAAGTATTATACCATCATTTAGCTAGGGGCAACCACTGAACCCATTTATCCTATTTATCTAACACAAAGAAACAAAGGTACTCTTTCAAACACTTGTTGACTACATTAGTTTATCCATCTGATTGAGGATGATAGGATGAGATATGAGCCAATTGGGTTCCCAAGCATGCAAATAATTCTATCCAAAAATTACTATTGAATATGGGATCTCGATCATTGATAATAAAATTGGGAGTATTATGCAATTTCTTAATTGTATTGAGAAAGGCAAAAGATAATGTACTAGCCACCAATGGTTGAGATAAAGAAAAAAATGATCATACTTTGTGAGTCTATATAAAACAACAATGATAACATTTCTACCTTCAAATCATGGTAACCTAGTAATGAAATCCTTAGACACCTCTTCCCATCGTTGACTGGGGATAGATAAGGGTTGTAAAATACCTAGGGTTTTAATGTTCTCACCTTTATTTTGATGATAAACCATATATTCATCCATATATTTATGTATATCCCCCTTGAGTCCTTCCTAAAAAAGTCCTTGACTTTATGATAGGTTTTCAAAAAGCTCAAATGACCACCAAGTGGAATGCATGAAGTTCTTTAAGGATTTTCTATTTGAGAAGTGAATTCTGACACAGATGTAATCTATCTTTGTAATTTTGACTAATTTTTACCTCAGTACAATTTGTTCAACCGTTTTAATGGAGATCTGAACAATAGTTACAAGAACAGTTCATTTTAGAGGTCTAAAATTGCAAGTCAAGGAGGCTAAAGTGTTTTGGCTCCATTGTAGTGTATGTCGGGTTCTCCACAAGTCAAGTCTTAGCCTCTCTAAACCTGAGTTACTCCTCAAGACCAAGTTAGGTTATTTGAATGAATCAACTTATAAATGTTTCATGAGTAAAAGTAATCTAGGTTTAGGAACCTGAATTACTCTTTCCAATGCTTTGTGGGTTTTCAACGATGCATGACTTTGGGTTTTCCAAGCAGTAAGTCTTATGATTTTAGCAAAATTAATTAGAAAACCCAAAATGGTCTTGATTCTTGCATCTCAGAAGTGGACCTTTAGAAATTTTTTGAAGGGCCTTTCTTGCCTTGTTCCCCCCCAAGTGTCCCTTCAGACCTTTCTGAAGGCACTATGTTTTCCCAAGTGTCCCTTCAAACTTTTCCAAAGGGCACTTTTATTCCAAGTGACCCTTCGAAAAAGTTCAAAAGGGAAATTTTTAGCCCAAGTATCCCTTCAGACTTTTTGAAGGGCACTTTTTTGTCCAAGTGACCCTTCGAAAAAGTTTCAAAGGACACTTTTCTTCCCAAGTGACCCTTTAGACTTTTCTAAAGGGTATTTTATATTTGGAAATGCCCTTCAAAAAAGTTTCAAAGGGCCATTTCCTTTGGAAATGACCTTCATAATTTTTTGAAGGGACTTTGTGCCTTCACCAAGTGTCCTTCAAAACTTTTTCAAAGGAAACTTTCCCAAGTGTCCTTCAAAACTTTTTCAAAGGAAACTTTCTGAAGTGTCCTTTGGGAAAAGTTCCCAAAAGAACTAGTCATTGACTTTCAAGAAAAATCCCCAAGAGAATTCTTTCAGATAAATTATCTAAAGGAATTAATTTAGGAAAATTTCTCAAAATAATAAACCTGACTTGATGGATCCCCATGATGCGCTATAGGACATCAAGTTTAATATAGCTAACTAGCCATTGGGGTACAAAGACGATGTGCCATATGATGTCAAATTCAGGGCAGCCAACTAGCCATTAGGATTCAAAGGCATGATGTGTTGTAGGACGTCAAATTCATCCCTGAAGTCTTCAAGTAAGGAGTAAAGCCATTCAGAGAACCCAATAGGGTCTTAAGCAAAGATAGTGCAAATCAAGTTTCCCAAGGAGCTTTGCATATGAATTTTACAAGTAAAAGCAATTGAAAAACCCAAAAAGGAAGAGACAATGCTTTTCATGTTTTAAAAAGAGCTTTGCTTATAAATTTTACAAGTAGAAGCAATCAAAGAACCTGAAGAAGTAAGTAGAAGTAAAGTCACTTGGAAAACCTGAATGGGTCTGCAGTGCAAAATGCGAGAGCTCTTAAGAAGAATCTAAGATTCAAAACAATGATCTGAGCCATTTCTTATGGAGGGTCATCTTACCATTGATTTTGCAATGATCTTGGTCATTTCAAGAGGGCAAATCAAAGAGAAGGACAAACTCCAACTGTATGAGAGAATAACTAAAATTAGTTTCACCAAGATGGCAACTATAAACCATTATAGAGGCTTCTATTTTGGTACCCAAGAGATCTCTCTTCTCTCCATCTTTTGATATAAATAGGACCCTTGGGCTCTTATTTTATCATCCATAGATAGTATGGTGATGCCCTAATGGAATGCTTTTCCATTTTTTTGCCTTTGAGCAAAGAAACATAAGTTTATTTTCTTTCCAAGTTCTAGACATTTGCCTGGGCATGCAAGAGACACAGAGTGACATCAAGTGATGTTTTATCCTTTTGTTCTCTATCCTTCATGTTTTTGAGCAAAGATTTGATCTAATAGGTCATGGAGAGTGCATTCTAGTTGTATGAGATTTTGCAAATGTGTAACCTTTTTTTTGGACTATATAGGTTATCTTTTCCAGTTATTTACCTTATGTAATCTCATTCATTTTATCTCTACATTAAAATACTAATGTTGGAATCTTCTAGAGCTTGAGTTATAGACTATATTCTACTATATTGTGTATACGTATAAGGTATACATGTGGATGCTAATTCTTGGTATATCACCATCTTAGACTAGGATTTTCATTTATGAAAACTTCTGACTTGTTTCACTCATACAAACTAGCTCAATAGTCTTATTGCCAAAAAGCTAATACAGGGAGCTAACCCTTTCAACCTAAAGGTTCATTTACACTTATAAGCACACCCACAGGCCTAGAAATGTCCCAACATTGCCCAAATCTAGAGGAGGCTTGAACAACCCTCTTCTAAGGTACAAGATTTAGAGACAATAATTTTGGCACACCCAATGGGATCTGAATTATTGCCAAGTCAAGGTGAATGCTAGTCTTGACAAACTTAAGTAGTAGAAATACCCCTAACACAACATTTGGTGACTCCAAAAGGGTGTGAATCCCTAGTTATATACCAAGTTATATATGTTATCCTACATGGTCCTCATAATATCCTTAAGATTTTTTAACCAAGCCCCTTCAATTGAAGCTTTTCTTAAAGAGCAACACCCTAAACCACTCCCAGCCCTATTAAATCCTTGACAAGGAGGTTTTGGGGAAGAAGCAAAAGAGGTTGAATAAGTTCAAGGAGAGGAGGAAGTTGAAGAAGAATAAATATAGGATAATAGGAGAAGAAGAGAAAGGGGAGAAAGGGGAGGGATAGATAGACGTTAACCTTTCCCTACTTTTAATACCCAAAACCTAATAGAGCTTTCTGCATATGACCCCATCCCTCCAAATACTACCAAGAATATTCTTAGTTTCAATGGAGAGGGTCTTATTACCCCATCTAAACATATTAGAGACATCTCTAATTTTTGTAATTTCCATAATGTTACTAGGGCCAACATATCCATTAGGCTACTTGCCATGCCTTTAAAAGGCAAAGCACTTGACTGGTACAAAATATTGGAAGGGGGATGCATTACAAGTTGAGATGGTTTTGGAGACCTATTGGTGATAAGATTCAAAAATAAGAGTGATCATGCTTCCCTAATACATTAGCTAAATGTAATAATAAGATGTCCAAATGAATCCATAAGAGATTTCAATGAGAGATTTCAAAGAACATGGTATAGGCTGCCACCAATCATGGGACCTCCTCCTAGCTTTATGTTCCCAACATACCTTAAAGGGATTGGTACTGATCTTGCTATTATGTTGCAATCAATGGGAGGATTCACTCTTTTAAGTGCATATGAGCTAGTAATTGAGGCTAAGAATAGCCTGATTCAAGCCAGAAGTTTCCCTCCAAGAGTTTCCATGCCTTTGCTATCCCACAATTTAGTTAAAGCTCCAAGCATGTCACAGGTTCCTAATGCCAATGTGAAGCCAAAATCCTTTCCCAAAAAGGTGGATAACATTGTGGAAAAGGATGAAGAAATTAGATCATTGAGAGCTCAACTCAAGCACGCTCAATATTAGGCAAGTACTCCTCTTATTACATAATACTATCCTCAACAAAGATATAGAGCTCCATCCCAATATAATTATCAAGGGAGAGGACAAAATAAACAAGGTTACAATAGGCATTCCAATGTATATAATCTGAATTATACTCCTCCTGTAGAGGCTATTGTTCTAGTTCATGTAAACGTAGTCATGTGGGCCAATGGGGGCAGCCTCAAGGTCAGTTTGCACATGATGATGGAGGAAATAGCTATGATTTGACTACACAAAAAGAAGCTACTCCTTACATGATAGTAGAAGAAGCATGTCCCAGCTAAAGGGATAATCATGGAGAAGGCAGCAGCCCAAGTGTGGGGATGATGAACTTTCAAGGAAAGGATGATTTTGTGTTGACTCAAGGCTTGTCAATTATAGCTAATACAAGGTCCAAAAAGAGAGCCTTGGGAGAAATATAGGAGCCATGAATAGTTCTAAGTGATGCCCCTCCAAGGCTATAAAATGGCAATCAAAGTGTTGCACCTTCTACAAGCCATGTTCCTCAACAAAATTAGATTATAAATGCAGATACCAAGATTATAACACAATAGGCAATAACTCCTATATTATCATAAAAAATGTAGGATAAAGTGAATAATCCATCTCTAAATGTTGTGGACTCACTAAGAGAACTAAGACAAGCATATCCCTTTGGGAGGTTCTACATATACCTGGTCAAAAGGAGCTTTTGCAAGAGCAATTAGCAAGCATGCAGGTGGCTTCTCAATCTTCAAGGCATCATAGTGTGGCTCTCACAAATTATCCAAATCATCTTTTGGATCCTTCCATTAAAGCTGAAAAGCCTCCACCCTTCTACTCACGCTCATTTTAAGAGATAAGTTGGTCCATAATTATATTGTGGATAGTGGAGTAAGCACTACTGTTATGACTAAAGTAGTGGTTGATAAGCTTGGTTTGAACTATGAGCCACATAGTAAAGGTGTGCTGTAACTAGATGGAACTCTAACCAAGATGGTAGGATTGGTCAAAGGTTTGAAAGTGTTTTTACATGGCTACCCAAGGTTTCTTATTATGCAAGATATTGTGGTAGTTGACCTTCCAACGCACTTTGCTATATGCTTGTCTAGGGACTTTATGACCAAAATAGGAGGATATCTTTATGATAATTGGTCTTTTCTAGATTTAAAGATAAGGTATGGAACCAAGGTAACCATAAGGACTCAACCCTTATCAAGGTTTCACATTGAGCCATACTTGGAGATAATGACAAATCAAAACTATCTAATCAACAAAGAGGAAGAGGTAGTCTTGAATAGTAAAACATCTTCTCCTCTTAAAGGAATTTCTAACCTCTATCTTGACAAGTAAAACACTAAAACACATGGCCTTTATCCTTACACTTTCATTGAGTAAATTGATTTGGGAGTTTACTGTATGCATGAGAAAAATGTCCCAATTCCTTCACTCACCAATGAAGATCATGAGCTTGATGGCATGTGGGAAATGTTATTTGATGGCTCAAGGAGAAAAGTAGGTGTAGGAGCTAGTATCATGTTGGTTTCCCCATCAAATAATCATTACTAATATTCTTATAGGTTTCACTTCAGCTGCACTTGCAACATGGTAAAATATGAAGGCTTAGTTCATGGTCTCCAATGGGCAAAGAGGAGAAGAATCAAGCTTTTGAAAGTCTATGGAGATAGTGAACTAGTCATTCATCAAGTGAGAATTCAAGATACAACCAATAACCCCTTGTTTAAGTCCTACAAGCATAGGGTATGGGATCTACTTGAGGATTTTGATGCCTTCAACATCTATCCCATACCAAGAGACTTGAATAAACATGCTGATAGATTGGCTGCAATTAGAGCACATTTTGACTCAGCTACTGACATTAAACAAGAAAAGAATAAATATCATATCAAGATCATTGTGAGACCTTTCATTCTAGATAATGAAGTGTCATGGAAAGTGTTTTCAAGTGATGAACACATTGCACACTTCTTGCAAAATGAGTTAGGCTTTTCTTCAAGAAATAAAAAAAAGTTGCATGATCATTATGAAGAGTAGATTATACAGCTGAAGATAAATAAAATACCCAAGGGGATAATTACCTTAGAGATTGTCTTAAATGAGGATAATTAGAATAAAAACCAAAGAATGAGCATGTCAACACAAGAAGAGAACTATGAGAGAGTTTTGATTTTCAAGGACAAACTTTTGAAGATTGGCAAGGCTTGTTCTCAGCTAGAAAGGCAAGCTTTTATTGCATTATACAAAGAGTTTTATGACATATTTTCCATGGAATACAAGGACCTAAAAGGGTTTGACCCAATTCTATCTCATCACACCATTGAGTTGGATCATGGAGCTAAACTGATAAGGCAAAATCAAAGGCCTATCAACCCTAAGGTAGAAGAACTCATGAAGAAAGAGCTAACCAAATTGATTGAGTCTAGGATTATCTTTCCTATAAAGCACACAACTTGGGTATCCAACCTTGTGATGGTTTGAAATCAAAATCTGTGTGGACTTTTGTGATCTAAACAAAGTGTCTCTCAAGGATCATTACCCATTCCTTTCTATGGAACAAATTATGCAAGCTGTTTCAGGTTCTCAATGTTTCTCACTTCTTGATGGTTATTCAGGTTATAATCAAATATTGGTAAATGAAGAGGATCAATTCAAGATAGCCTTCACCACCAAGTAGGGGACCTTTGCCTATAAGAAGATGCCATTTTGTTTGTCCAATGTTAGAGCTACATTTCAAACTACTATGGACATGGATTTCAAAGGTTTGATCAATAAGTTTTTACTTGTTTACCTTGATGATATAAGTATTTTTTCAAAAGATGCTACTAATCATATGGGACATCTAAGATAACTATTTGAGAAGTATAGAGAATATGGCATATCCCTCAATCCAAAGAAGTGCATCTTTATTGTCCATGAAGGTAAGCTTTTGGGTCATGTTATTTTAAAAGAAGGCTTATTTATTGACCTCAAAAGGATTAAATCTATCCTAGGCTTGTCTTTGCTTTAAGACAAGAAAGGGATGCAAAGTTTCTTACAAAAAATAAACTTTTTAAGGGGTTTTATCCCAAAATTTTCAAATGTGGTAAAGCCTATCACATCCATGATAAATAATAACTAAGTTTTTACTTAGACAAAGAAAGGTAAAGGCAGCTTTGAGGCAATCAAGCAAACAATTACAATTTCTCCCACTCTCTTAAATCTAAATTTTTCTAAGGATTTAATTCTTTATACTTTTGATAACCTGGACACAATCTCAACCATGCTTATGTAAAAGAATGAAGAGGATGTTGAACAACCAACTACTTTCTTCAGCCAAAGCTTGGAAGACTACAAAGTGAGATATTGTTTTATTGAGAAGTAAGCTTTAACCATCATTAGTGGCTTGAAAATTTTTAGGCATATGGTTTCCAACAATAGGATCCATGTCATGGTCTCCCATCCTAACACCAATGAATTTCTCGTAAGTAGGGATCTCAATGAGAAGAGAGCTGGATGGATCATGAAAGTGATGGAATATGACATTGACATCAAGGTAACCAGCCTAGTAAGAGGAAGAGGTTTATGTAAGCACTTAGCATTTGACTTTCAAGAGCTAAAAGATCAAGCCTCAATAAATCAAGTTCAAGACCAGCCAACTGATCAAATGTAAAATCAAAGTTGGAAACAAGAAATCATTGGTTTTCTTCAAAATGGTGAGTGTCCCAATGGATTGAACAAATCTCAAACAAGGTATTTTAGGATGCAATCTATTCCTTATTATCTTGTGGATGGCATTATGTTTAAGAAGGATGTGATCAATGTGTTGCTAAGATGCATTAACAATGACCAATTTGATATGCTACTAGAAAGGTTCCATAATGGTGCAGATGGTGGTCACTTCTCTCCTAGAACAACAACTACAAAAATAATGAGAGTTGGTTACTATTGGCCTAGTCTTTTTAAGGACTATTATCATTGGGATAAGATTTATCCTCAATGTGATTTCTTTGTTGGCAAACAAAATCTTGCTGCCCTTCCATTGAATCCTATCTAAGTGGACCAGCCTTTCATGCAAAGGGGATTTGACTTCATTGGCATGATCAACCCTCCATCAAGTATTAGACACAAATGGATATTGAATGCTACAAACTACTTCACAAGATGGGTAGAGGCTATTGATTTGAAGGAATAAAATGAAAATGCCATATTGGAGTTCTACAATAGCATTATGATAAGGTTTGGAGCTCCTCATGTCATCATCTCAAATAATGTACTTGCTTTCATAATTTCTAAAACTTTTGATTGGGCAGTAAAGAGTGGAGTTCATTTGAGTACCTCATCCAACTACTACCCTCAAGGTAATGGATTGGCTAAGTCTAACAATAAGAACCTCATCAAGATCATCAAGATGATATTGGAAACCAATCAAAGAGTATGTCATAGCAAGCTTAAGATGGCCTTATGGGTAGACATAATCACTCCCAAGAAGTTAATTGGTAATTCTCCCTTTGTACTTGTCTATGTGAGAGAAGCTAGGCTATCTATATCACAAGCACTCCCTACCTTGAAACTTGCATAACAACTATAATTACTTGAAAACACTCCTATAGGGGTTAGATTGATAGAATTAATGTAGCTACAAGAGGTAAGAGATAATGCACACAAAGCTTTAGAACACCATCAAATTATCACAAATAAATCCTTTGATAAAAGGGCAAGGGCAAGAGTGTTCAACGAAGGTGATTTAGTCTTGAAATGGGATGAAGATAGAGAAAAAATAGGTAAACATACTAAGTTTGATACCTTGTGGAGCAGTCCTTACATCATTAGTAAGTACAAGAAAAGAAACTCCTTTCAGTTGTCCAAAATGGATGGATAAGAGCTACCTATTCCATTGAATGGAATCCATTTGAAGCCTTGTTTTTGACCCTTGCTGGCCATGTCTTGTATATAATTTATTTTGGTGTCTTTCCTTTTTTTGTGTTTGCTTTCCCTAAGTGCTTTGTAGCATAGGTGTGTTTTCCTTCCCTTTGTTTGGTTTGCATCTCTACCTTGTGTGTAGAATCAACCCAGCTAGTGTGTTTTTAAACCAAAGCTTGTTCAGTTCTCTTTGAAGTGCCTATATGCATGAATCCATGCCAAATGGAAGGATTTGGGTGACTAGTCTTTGACATAGTAGGCATGTCTCCCCTTAGAATCACCAAGAATGTTGACCAATTTTCACCTCAGTACAATTTGTTCAACCCTTTTCATGGAGAGCTGAACAATAGTTGCAAGAATAGGTCATTTTAGAGGTCCAAAATTACAATTCAATGAGGTTAAATTATTTTTGCTCCATTGTAGTGTATGTTGGGTTCTCCATAAGTCAATTTTTGGCCTCTCATAAACTTGAGTTACTCCTCAGGACCAAGTTGGGTTCTCTAAATGAATTGACTTATAGAAGTTTCATGAGTAGAAGTAATCCAAGTTTATGAACCCAAATTACTCCTTCTAATGCTTTGTGGGTTTTTAACGATGCATGACTTTGGGTTTTCCAAGGATCAAGTCTTATGAATTTTATAAGCAAAATCAATTAGAAAACTCGAAATGGTCTTGATTCTTATGTCTTAGAAGTGGCCCTTTGGAACTTTTCTGAAGGGCCTTTCTTGCCTTGTTCTCCCCCCCAAGTGTTCCTTTGGACCTTTTCGAAGGGCACTTTATTTTCCCAAGTTTCCCTTAAAATTTTTTTGAAGGGTTCAAGTGACCCTTTAGAAAAGTTCTGAAGGGCACTTTTTAGCCCAAGTGTCCCTTTTAACTTTTTTGAAGGGCACTTTTATTCCAAATGACCCTTAAAAAAAGTTTTGAAGGGCACTTTTTAGCCCAAGTGTCCCTTCAAAATTTTTTGAAGGGCACTTTGTTGTCCAAGTGACCCTTCAGAAAAGTTTTGAAGGGCACTTTTCTTCCCAAGTAACACTTTGGACTTTTCCAAAGGGTAGTGTCTTTGGAAATGCCCTTCAAAAAAGTTCTGAAGGGTCATTTCCTTTAGAAATTCCCTTTGAAATTTTTTGAAGGGACCCTGTGCCTTCCCCAAGTGTCCTTCGAGAAAATTTCTCAAAGGATCTAGCCATTGCCTTTTGGGAAAAATCCCTAAAATAATTCCTTTAGATAAATTGTCCAAAGAAATTACTTTAGGAAAATTTCCTAAAACAATAAACCTAACCTGATGGATCCCCATGACATGCCACATGATGACAAGTTTAATGCAACCAACTAACCATTGGGGTGCAAAGATGATGTGCCACAAGATGTCAAATTTAGGGCAACCAACTAGCCGTTGGGATTCAAAGGCATGACGTATTGTAGGACATCAAATTCATGCCTAAGTCTTCAAATAAGGAGTAAATCCATTTAGAGAACCCGATAGGGTCTTAAACAAAGATAATACAAATTGGGTTTCTCAAAGAGATTTGCTTATGAATTTTAAGAGTAAAATCAATCAAAAAGCCTAAAAAAGAAGAGACAATGCTTTGCAAATTTTCAAAAGAGATTTGCTTATGACTTTTACAAGTATAAGTAATCAAAGAACCCGAAGAAGCAAGTAGAAGTAAAGTCACGTGGAAAACTTGAATGGGTTTGCACTGTAAAACATGGGAGCTCTCAAGAAGAATCTAAGGTTTGTAGCAATGATTTGAGCCATTTATTATGGAGGGTCATCTCACCATTTATTTTTTAGTGATCCTATTCATTTCAAGAGGGCAAATCAAAGAGAAGGACAAACTCCAACTAAATGAGAGAACAATTGGAATCAGTTTCACCAGGTTGGTGACTATAAACCATTTTGGAGGCTTATATTTTGGCACCCAAGATATCCCTCTTCTCTCCCTCTTTTTATATAAATAGGACCCTTGGGCTCTTGTTTTATCATCTACATATAGTACAATGAAGTTTTGCTAGAATGTTTTGCCATTTTCTTGCCTTTGAGCAAAGAAGCATAAGTCTATTTTCTTTCTAAGTTTGAGACATTTACCTAGGCATGCAAGAGATACAGAGTGATTTTATCCTTTTGTTCTCTATCCTTCACGTTTTTGAGAAAGGATTTGATTCAATAGGTCATGGAGAGTGCATTCTAGCTGTATGAGATTTTGCACATGTGTAACCTTTTTTCTAAACTATACAGGTTGTCTTTTCCAATTATTTACCTCATGTGATCTCATTCATTTTATCTCTACATTGAAATAATTATGTTGGAATCTTCTAGAGCTTGAGTTATAGACTATATTCTTTTGTATTGTGCATAAGTATAAGGCATACGTGTGGATACTAATTCTTGGTGTATCACCATCTTAGACTAGGCTTTTCATTTATGCAAATTTTTGACTCTTTTCACTCATACAAACTGGTTCATCATTATTATTGCACAAAATATAATAAAAGGAGCTATCCCTTTCAACCCATAGGTTAATTTCCACTTATAGGCACACCCATAGGGCTAGAAATGTCCCAATGTTTCCCAAATCTGGAAGAGGCCTAAATAGCCCTCTTCTAGGGTGCAAGATTTGGAGACATATACCATAATACATTCCCTTTCCATGTAAAATTTTCAATCCCATCTAAACCATGATACAAATTGTGAAATAATGCATGGGTAACACTATAATTCTCCCATTCTAACCTTACTTCCTCAAGTCAGTCTACCTACTAAATGGTCATAGCACATAACAATGCCTCAACTAGTTCATCTCACCAGGATAGTGCATCGGCCACCACCTTTTATTTTCCTTTCTTTTAGACTATTTAAAAATTAAAGCCTAACATTTTTATCACCCATTTTTGTTGTTCTTCAGAGGACAATCCCTATTCCAAAAAATATTTAATGTTATCATGATCAGTCTTTACCTAAATATGATGACCTAATAGATAAGGTCTTCATTATTTGAATGCATATATAATAGCTATCATCTCTCTCATAGATGAGTTTGAGCTAATATTTACCCTTCAATTGACAACTTTAAAAGGTAATGGGCCTACCCACTTTCATGATTACTGCACCCATACCATATCCATATGCATCACATTCAATTACAAAAGTTTTAGAAAATATTGGAGTAGCCAATATTAGAGTGGTGCACAGAGCCATTTTCATCTATTCAAATGACTGGATAGCTATATCAGTCTACTAGAAAGAGTATTTATTTAACAAGGAAGTGAGTAGTGCTATAATATTACTAGCGTTTGATAAACCTATGATAGTAACCAGTTAGCCATAAAAATCCCCTTAGTTGCTTGAGTGTCTTGGGAATTTTCCACTCCATTATGGCTTGGAATTTTTTTAGGATCAATTTTTACTCCCTCATGTGATATAATGACCCAAATATTCCACTTCTTGGACTCCAAAAGCATATTTGGATGGTTTAACATATAATTGATGTTGCTCAATAATTGAGAGTACCTATTTCATATATTACAAGTGGGTTTTCCAAATTTTATTGTAAATAATGATGTCATCAAAAAACACAAGTACAAACTTTCTCAAAAATGGCCTAAGAACCATATTCATCAAACTCTGAAAGGTGGATGGTGTATTGGTAAGACCAAAAGGCATGACCGAAAATTCATAATGGACTTCATGAGTATGAAAATCTATTTTAAGAATGTCCTCCTCATGGATCTGAATTTGATGATACCTAGAGTGAAGATCCAATTTGGTAAAATAAAGAACATCATGCAATTCATCTAGAAAATCATCAATTATAGGAATAGAAAACTTAACTTTGATAGTGAACTTGTTGAGCTTTCTATAATCTGGGCACATCCTCTAATTTTCATCCTTCTTTTGCACCATGACTACTAGAGAAGAATATTCACTTTGGCTGTGGCAAATGGTTCCTACCTCCAACAACTCTTGTACCATTTTTTCAATTTCACTCTTTTGGGCATAAGGATATATGTATGGTGTGATGTTGGGTTACATACTTCAAGGAATGAGTCTGATGACATGATCATGGGTATGAATAGAAGGAATACCTTTTAGTATGGGGCCAAAATTAACTAAATGTTCATCTAATATTTGTTATAGATCAGGATGGGTAGACTCCTTAGTTTGTTGAACATCAATAGAAAACAAGTGCACCACAAATCCTTCATCACCTTTTTTTAGTATTTTGGTCATCTGATGTGAACTAACCACTTATGGATATTTGAATCTTAATATCCATAGTTCTACTGACTTTCCTTCAGAATGAAAACACATGAATAGATCTTGGAAATTCATCTCAATAGTACCCAATATGGTGAGCCATTGTACTCCCAAAATAATGTTAGTCCCACCCATAGGAATAGAAAACATAAGAGAATCTAGCAGATAGTCCCCCATTGCTAACTTAATACTATGGAATTTTATACAACAATTAACTCTACCACTATTTACAATCATGAATTAAAATTCTATGACTAGATAGATGAAATAATTCAAATGAGAAACTAACTTACTATTGATGAAATTGTGTGTACTTCCTAAGTCAAGCAACACTGTGACCTTTTGTTTCTTAAGGAAACCCACCACCTTAAGAATATGAGGAGTAAAAATACCTACAAAGGCAGGATAGGAGATAATAGGTTAAGAATCTACCACTTCATCCTTAGGTCCTTCAAAACCATCACCAGATTCCTCCTCATCTATTTCATCCTCATTGGCCCCTTCACTATAAAATAACTTATTTTCAGCACATCGATGACCTTTGCTCCATTTTATTTTGAAACCATAACACAACCCTTTGGCATGCTTATCCTTAATTTTTGTGGTGTTTATCTGGTAGGTTGAGGTAGTGATGGAGTTGGGAAGTTACATTCTTGAATAGTAGTGAAAGGATGATGTTTTCTCATCTCTTTTTCTTTTTCTAAGCATGCCTTTGGCATAGATTCAAATATATTTGTGGGTTAAACATGCAAACCTCTAATTGAATACTATATTTTAGTCCACCCAATAATAGGTCAATCAGATTTACCTTAGTGATGTCCTCCACATGTAAGGATAGATTCTAAAACTGATGAATATAATCCTTCACTATTTTTGTTTGTCATAGTTTGACTAATTGGTTGTAGTAGTTTTCAAAAACATTATCCTGATAGTGAGGCATTAGTTCATTAGAGAATAATGACCATGTAATAGGAACACCAGTCTTCATATTTTGAGCACATAACCAATGATACCAAATGAATGGATCAAGTTTTAGATACATATATGCCATGACCACCTTTTGAGAGCTAGGAGTTTGGTCTAGATGAAATAGATTTTTAATTTGAGTGATCCAAATGAGTGGACCCTTACCATCAAATTTGCACAAGTCCACTTTTTAAAACATCAATTTCACCCTCGTATTAGTAGTGTTAATGTTGAGAGGAGGACTAAAAGGCAAAAGTGGAGGTTTATTGAGTGTCAAATAAGATGAAATGGTATCCAGTTGTGTTGTGATATAGTGTAACTAATTGCTCATAGCATTAGGCTCCCCTTGAATTGTCAACATTTGAGTTTGGACTTTTAGACTCCATGTCATCCCCTAAAGGAGTTTTAGGGATGTTTTTCTCTTTCCCCCATCCACAAGTGTTAGGAGCATCCATAAGAAGGCTTGATGGTGAACCTTATTTTGCCCCATTGACCCAAATTTAACCATAAATGTTTTTAAATATGTCAACCTCAAATAAAAAATATCAAATAATAGACCCAAACTAATGTTTTCAAATATTTCCAAAACTATAAATAAATTTGAAAAATTCTACAAATTGTGAGCTATGGAGCGAATTTATTAAAAACACTAAAATGGTGATAACATTTGAAAAATGGATCTAAATAAGCTGAAATTTTAATTGAATCTTAATTGAATGATTTATCACCTCTAGTAAAAAACTTGTAGATAAATTCGCAATTGTTTGTGAGCCAAGATCTAAGGTGTTTGACTTAATTATAACCCAAATTGACCCTCTGATACCACTTATAATGATAATAATTCACCAAATTAGTAGAATAATAGCAATAGATCAAAATTATATGGAAATATAATATAAAATATGAATAGATAAGCCACTTCAAGGGGGAAACCTCCCCAATGCTTGCAATAAGAAATGAATACTCTGATATGATAATGAACAACTAACCCTACCTCCTATTTATAGTCTACCAAGGCCATGGAAAAACCATAGCTCAACATAATAAGCATATTATTTCATATAGAAATGTAAAATAATATGAAAAAGTGTTATGCAAGCCACAAGTCAACTATACATATCCCTAAACATGCTAATGGTTAAGGGCATAGTAGGTTGTTTGATTGTTTGAAATGAGGATATTTGTATATGGTTCAAAATGTTTTTATTGAAGTAGAATTAATGAATTTGTATCTATTTATGAATGTTTAGACATTTTTTATTGGATTAGGATTTTTCCATTTATTTTTATAGGGTTTTCTTGTATTCCATAAGCTTTTTGCATGTATATCATGTGACAGTGGTATGCCCTATCTGAACTTGGATGGCATGGAGAACCAATGACCATATTGATCATTTAGTGTTAGTGTAGAAGGAGAATAAGAAACTAAATCTACATGTGATTTATTTATAACGTGTATATGTATATATTATAGTGTAAGAAGCTTGATTGGTTGACTTACTGAAACTTCACTTTGAGTTGTATGATTTCTAGTTAATATATCAATTGGTGTACAAACTGAAGCTACGTTCTAATCTATATAATTATTCCCATATAAATTTATTAGTGTTTAAACTAAAAATATGACTTTGGTTTTGTAATTGTTCCCATATATCTTCATTGGTGTACATACTCAAACTATGTTCTAATTTCTATAGTTATTTCCATATATCTTGATTGGTTTACACATTAGAGCTATGTTTTGATTTATGTAGTTATTTCCATATATATTGATTATTGTAAGCACTGGAGATGTGTTATAATTTATATATTTATTTCCATATATCTTGATTGGTGTACACTCTATAACTACATTCTAATCTCTATGAACTAGTTGCCATCGCTATTAAAACTATGGTGTATAAGACTGATCATAAATAGGTGCCCTAGAAGTCAAAAGGATCGTATGATGAGTAACAAATGGTTACTTAAAAATTTTGTCCTAGGATGCCTCCATCGTATAAGAGTGTGATCTAGGAGATTATGGTAAATGATATCTTGGTGCCCCTTATGTAAATTCTATGATGCCTTGAGTAACATACTGGTCAATAAAGATTGAAGTACATAAAAATGATCATTTGAATGTCCATTTATGTTGTGAAAATGATAATATGGATTATGTGGTACCCAGTGTAAATGGTGTGTTGGATGATGGTGATTAGAAAGAAGTGTCATCATCCCCTATCTAATAGTGTAAGCAAAATGTCATGAGGCCCAACCTTATCTAAAAATTGTATAACCCCTTTGTGTATATCCCATGTTCTGCTCACTGCAGAAGATGCTGAGTAGAGTGGATTTTTCCCTTATTGAATATTTTTATTGGTGGTCTCTATTCTACTAAGTTATTAATTTGAAGTGGAGTAGGCTCTTATACCAAATTAGTTGACTGAGGCGTTGAAGGGTCTATAGCCAAATCTGCCTTTGACTATGTAACTACTAATCCTAACTCTGCCTCTAATCTATAACTACATTACATATATGTCATAATGATTTTTATGTTTGATATATTAATCTCTCCTTGAGAGGATAGATTAAACTTTTGGCAAAGATGTACCGTACTAAATTTCTCAGTTGATAAATTAGTTGATGCAAATAAGCTTTAAACCTTAGAATGTATTTATATGTTGGCTCTATCTCACCTTAATGTAATGAAGGTAATATCTTTCGTGTGATTAGAGCTTGATTATTCTATAGGTAATGCATGAGAAAGACTATCTCTAGATCCTCATATGTGTGTTGAGAACCATTAGGGATTGTATGATAGAACCAATTTAGTGCTTCCCCATCTAAGGAATTTGAAAATAATTTTAGTAGAGTCAACTTATTTGTAATATGGGCCATGTCTTTCTCATAATCTTGAAGGTGCAAATATGTATCTATGTGTCCATCAAATATAGGAAACAATGGTATTTGAAAGTTGTGTCAACCTTGTAATTGAGATTTTGCATGGAATAGGGTTTCCATGTATAACATTGGCATTGGCTTGAGATTGGTATGATTTGTTCTCCAAAGTGAGAGGGTGTATTTTGTTTCAAAGACCCAAAACATGCATTAAGGAAATTAAAACTTGGGAAGGTATATTATTATCATCAAGGGGTTCATTTAATGTTTGGATTTTTTAATTTATCTTAGCCATTATTATATTTTATTGGAAATATTTTTTAGAGAGAGTTGGTTTGCTCTCAATAACCTTTGGAGGTGTGATAGTTGGGACCTAGTTATAGGGAAATGAGCTACCACCCTTATTTAGGTTAGTTTGAGAAACAAGTTCTATTGTAGTAAATAGGGTTGAGGGAGATTCATTAGTATATCTTATATTGTTAAGTTGTAAATAAGTATCACATGATACTTGAATAGAAGGTACTTAATTCTCAAGTAAATGTAAATCATGAACATAAGAATAAGTGTGTGTGTGTATTTTTACATGTGACCTAGTGTTTGGTTAAACAAGAGAGATACATGAGGTAGGAGAATGACTAGAAGGTGTAGATTCTATATCATCTTCATCATAATCACAATAATCATCATTATCCCATGGTTCATCAAAATTAGAATTTAATTCATTTGTATAAGTGTAAAAGTATTATCCATATGCTAATTAAGAGAGAGAGAAGGGGAAGATTTTAAATTTTAGCTACTATGCAATGTGTAAAGTGATAGGTGTAATTCAAGGTAATTGTTCACTATCTATTTGTGGAATGAAAGCATGATTATCACTTTTAATTTTGGAATCAAGGGTAGGAGAAGTAATAACCATATTTTGTTTTTACATATTATGACATATAGGAGAAGAGTTAGATACATAATATATCAAATTATTGTAAAGAATCATTGCATTGAGCTTGGAATGTGAAGGAAGGTGATAAAATAATTTAATCTAACTTAGTTTGTGCATTATAAAAAAGTGTAATATCATTCGTATTTTCTTTTTAAAATGTAACTAAGAAGGGTAAAGGAGACAAATTGTTCCTATCTACTTTACTTGAGTCATGCAAAGGTGGATTTCATGTATTTCACTTATATTGATTAAATTTTTATAATGAGGTAGTAAAATTAGTTAAAAATCTAGGATCACATTGGAATAAAGTACTACCAACAAGAGGTTATTTTGGCATTATATTGTTAGTTTGATTTTGAGGAGTAAGAGAAGAGTGAGATGAAAGAGAATATGATGTCTCTAATATATCCTCATGTTCATTTTCATTATCATGCTTATAGTAATACTCAAATTTATCATTATAAAAATAGTCATCATATCATTATAAATGAAGTCATTATTAATTCTGTAATGTACAATCTTGAAAATTATTCCATTCACTATTATAATCATGAGAGAAATTCAAGAGTGCATCAATTGGGTGAGGGGTAGAATACTTTTTAGATGCCATTTTAAACTTGGAAAATAAGATAATGTAAACAAGGAATAAAACACACACAAGAGGTATAATATAATCTAACATAAGTATATAGGCAATTTGAAGAATTTTGAATAAAGTGTGTAATAAAAAGTAGGATTTTTAATAGAAACCCTAGTTGCTAATATTTTTATGTATAGGGACCTAGTATGTGGATCTAGGGTTTTTTTACTTAGGGTTATGTTGTAAAAATTTAAATTATAATAAGTGAAACCCTAATATAAAATTTATTAAATTAGCTAGGTTATGCCAAAAAATTATAAAAATAAAAATTTGTAACCCTAATTTAATGCATAAAGTTTGGAGAAGGTAAACCCTAAGGAAAATTAGGGTTTTAAACAATATTCAAAATTAAGTAATGTTCACCAAATGTTTTAACCTTTTAGGGTTTTACTAGTGTAAATCCTATGTAGTTAAAGGGTTGAGTATGTTGCTAATCTGGGTTGAAAATTGGAAATTATTGATGTAATTAAACTTTACCAAAATAGCAAGTGAGAGGAGAAAAGGAACTTATCTAGAGATAAATAAAGTTTTACATGGACTAGAATACTAGAAATGACTGAACAAACTTGCAAGAATATTTTGTCTTTTGACTATTTGTTAAAATATGGATAAGGATAATAGCACCCCTATTAGGACAATAGTGCCTATCCAATTATGGCACTAATGTCCTTCTTATAAATACTATCTAAAACTTTTAAGGAAGTTGTGGAAGGTTTTGGAGGTCCTGTAGGTAGTTTTATGTCATTCAGGGGCTCATTTGTGTCACTATGTTGGATAAATCTCCTTTGAAACCCTTATTAATACCTACACACATGAAATAGTAAATAGATCAAATTAAAAAAGGAAAGGAAAAACTAAGATGTGGGATGTTACAATTGTGTAGAGCAAAACCTCTATTATCATGGACACTGCCTACATTAACCCTAATGTTATGGGTCTTAGATCACATGTAGTTCTCCCTTAGGGAATGTGAACCATCAACTTGCATAGTATGATAGAATGATTTTTTCTTAGGCCCTTCTTTGATCAAGCATGCAATGTCTAGGTGCCAAGACTGAGTAGTATATAGAGTATTGAGCTATACTATTGATTGATTTTATGTAAATATGTGCCAAAATAGTAAATACTAGATGTAAAATGCCTTGTGAGGATTTTTATATATAATAAACTTTGTTTTGAATATAATAACTTATTCATTGGCTGACAAGTCATAAAAGAGGGATAAAAAACTTAAGAGAAGGCTCATAGAGGGTTTAGGACTCAAACATGGGAGGAAGGGCTCTAGTATTGTGAAAGTGGCACTAGTGTCCTAAGGATTCAAACAAAGCTAAATTTAGGGAAGATAAGATAGGTCCCCTTGTGACTAGGAAAAAGTGACATGTGACTGATGGGAATATCATGAGTAAGGTAAATAAAACATAAAAAATATTGAAAGACTCAAAATGACCATGTAAACAAGGACTATAATTGTCACTAAGACCTTCATGTGAGAGAGAAATAAGAGATAGTACTTATGGTTTCTTAAAAAATTAGGGTGTTTATAATGTGCAATAGAAAGACTAGTACTATCATTTGGAATATGGATCAATTTGTCTTCATGAGAAAAGGAAATACCTTATTGATTTGTATCAATTTTTTCTTCCATTTTGTATAATCGAAGAGTTCCTAGTGTAAATGCATATGGATATGTGGTGGGTATAACCCAAAACCATGTTTGAATTAGTTTAGAACCACAAGAAATTGGTATTATTATGTTTCCCAAGGAGTTTTTCCAACCTCCTTTGTTTTGTAAGTTTTTCATATCAAAGATAATTTATTGTGTCTTACATTACAAGTAGTTTTTGTTTGTGTAGGATCAATATGGTTATGTCAAAGATAAGCATCACCCATGAATAAGGTAATTTTTAAATCTTGCTGATGTGGATGTTTTTTTTATTGTTCACATTGGGGTTTTTGTATAGGATGCTGACATTGGTCCCATTTTGAGTAATCCTTGTAAAGATTAGGAACTCTACTTTTTTGTTCATAATGTTCATTTGGTAATTTTCCTCCCTCCTTTGTGTGAGGAATACAATTTTGGTAGTTATAAGGGGATATGTTAAGCTCCTTTGGATGAGTAAGGATGAATAAAGCATATATATGCACATCCACATATAAATGTGTAAACAACTCATATTATTTATGCAATGCTCTTACCTTTAATGGGGAAAGAAGCCCTATAATAAAAATAAATTGTAACTTCAAAACTGAGGGTCTATATGAGTGAGTTCATATGATGTACTTTTCAATAAAATAGTATAATCTTGAAGTGATTTATCACCACATTGCTTGAAATTGTACAAATGTGCTAATGTAAGTTTTGGCAATTATGGATATTGAAAGCTATGAAGAAAAAATCTTCCAATTTAGAAAAAGTGGTTATGGAAACTTTTGATAGGCTATAGAACCAATTTTGAGCCTCATCAGAAATGCTTATGTGGAATACTTTTAGCAATATTTTTTCATATTTTTCTCATTGAACAAAATAATGTACATAGTTAATCATGTGGTCAAATGGGTCCTTGTGACTCAAAAAGAGAGGTAAATTTGGTAGTTCAAAACTTGTGGATAGGATATTTGAATATACATTGTGCAAAAGGTTGATTGTTGAATGAGGTAACATTTGCATTAGTATTATGGAAATCCATTTGCATTTGAAGTATAGAAACTTTTTTTTGAAGATACCCAATAGTGGTCATCATAGAAATAAGATATTCCATAGGAACAATGTTGTTTTCCATAGGTTTTATCATTGGTTCTAACCCACCACCTTTTTTTGAATCTAGGCATATGAGTATCATCATCCTCATGGATAATAAAAGCAAGTTCATGATTACTAAACTTAGGATATTTTAGTAGTGGTATTGGATCATTGAATTTTGGTACTTTTGGTATATCATTTGAATAGCTAGGACCATTGGAATAATTTGGTTCATTCAATTTTGGTAAGGATATAACAATTGGAGCTCAAGGATTCTTTGGTAAAGGCACCTTTTTGGGTATAAAAGTATTTTTTGGTGTAAATGTATTCCTTGGAAGATAAATATCCTTTTATTTAAATGCCTTGGTTGATATTGGTAATAGTTCCATATTTGCAACATTAGGATACCTTTGCATTTTAGATTTTAAATGCTTTATTCTTCTTGATGGCTTAATATTAGTTGGTAAAGAGGCCATGATCTCTTGATTATCCTTTTGAGAATTTTCAATGAAAAATGAAGGGAAAAGATAAACATCACCCTTGATAGGGGACATTATTTAGAATTTTAGAATTATGGGGGTTTGAATTAATTCATTTGCAGGAATATCCCCCTTATAATCAATTTGTAAATCATTCATAATTTATTTATGTATTTATCATAACTTTTGATGATCATATGAAGGAACACCTTGTTTACATGTATCCATTTTTTTGGTAGAATGTGCAAGAAAGGCATGATTAGATAACTTACCTCATTGGTGACCCATGGATTTTTCTAAAACATCGTAAGCCTTGATGACATGTATTATATTATAGAGATATAGGTGGGTTATACCTTGATCATGTTTTCCCAACCCTTGTCCTTTGTATCCATATTTTATCAACTATTGAAGGCCAAAATCAGATGTGTTCCTTAAGATGGATCAACTCATCTCTTGAAATGGTGGGAGCATGAACCTGATTAGATGGATAACAACTACCACCATTCAAATCTTTGAAATTATATGCTTTATCACGTGGAATAATGCAGGAGTAATTAATTTTGATTCCTTACTTGAGGGAGAGAAGGAGAGTTTCATAATTATAATCATTAAAATAATCAATATCATCCATGATAAAAGAGATAAAGAACACACATATTATGAAAAATTAGGTAAGAAAAATCTTAAATGTTATATTTAAGTAAGAATGATGTTCAAATATTGGATTCACCAAATGTTTAACCCTAAATTTTTTATGTGGATCCTATATGGGTAGATACGGTTAAAAATATAGAAATGACAATGCACAAGGGTGATAATCAAATCTATAGTAGGCCAATTAAAAGCTAAACTTAGATATAACATATAGTAAATTTATTAAACTAAGATAAACTAAAAATAAGAAGTATAATTATGTTAGATATGGAAATGACAAATAAATAATGTACTTAGTTGATCCTGATGCTAACATAGTTCTAGATATGGAGCAGGTAGAAAGTAGGCTAAAAGAGGATTCTAGAATAGTCACCAAATTCTAGATTAAGTGCTTATGGAGTTGTAGACACTAGCTTCAGCCTTAGATGTTAGTATCAACACTGCTATCTGAATTGGATGTATGTGTCATGTACAAAATACATGTTGGAAAAGGATGTAACCACTTAAATTCTTCTAGGTTTATCTTTGCCTTCAATTTAGTGCATTCAGATTTGGGTCATGGTCTGTCACTCCTCATGAAATTACAAAACCCTATTTATTCATTTTCATAATGACCTTAGAAAAAATGGGTTAATGGGCTCATGGTGTTGAACTAACCCTAAAAACCCCTCTATCAATGGGTGTTGCCTACATATCTACTACTCTGAAGAGGGCTTTAAATTGACGTATTTCTCCCCTAATGTGTTAGCTTGTGTGTGCACAAGGATGTAATATGTGAAAAGTAAGTATAAAAGTGACGTAGCTTGTAACTTGGCAAATCAGGGTCTTGGGTTACTCATTTAGTACTTCATACCTGTAGATGTGCAATCCCTATGACTACTATAAAAATAGGAATAAATAGGGAAGATTTTGCTCAATTGAATGCTCTCTAGTATGAATATTAGGTTAGGAATGAATGAGAGGTGATTTTGAATATATTCCACTCCTATCAGGAAATATCTCACATTAAATCAATTAATCTGACCATTAGGATACATTTCATTTGCAAATTAGATGAATTTAGGGCACTGGACACCAATGCCAAGGTAAGACACTAGAATCAATGTAGGGGGTTGGGACTAACGCTTGTGTCTTGTGGTAGCTAGAAAATAAGTACATGATCAAAACTTGTAGGGGCATAATATAAGTTATTTTAAGCATTCTGGGCAAGATAGAAGGTTTGGGTCATCAACATAAGACAAGTTAGATCAAGAGATAGGCCAAGGGGCACAAGATAGAGCAGATGCACGACTTACAAAAGTGAGAAAGGTCTAAAACTAAGATGAATAACCAAAGTCTAAGTTTTCCAAGTGTATAAGATTGAGGTGCTATATAATCCATAAATGTCATCTACATGTACATGCACATGCATATGCCTTCAAGTGTGTATGACTATGTAGTCTGAGTTGTTTAAAATTGAGTGCAAATGTCATATTCCCCCATAATATATATGAATATTCCAATATATGTCATATTTCGGCTCTCTAAAACACTTTGAAGCTTTTAAAAATCTATATTTTCAATGAAATATGATTTTTGCATTGCTTTAATAATTGAAAACCTGCATTTTGTAATTTTAGAACATATAATTTATATCTTTGAACATGTATTTTGTCCCAAATTTTTCATGGAGGTTTGGATCTCTAAGACAATGCCATTGTGATGCCCCCATTTTGAGATGAGGGATGTACCTGCAAGTCACTCATCTCAAAAGAATAGTTAATTGTATCATGATAGAGATATACTCATATAGTATAATGTCATCATATAATTATAATTTTTCATTGAAACATGTATATAACATATTAAAATTGAGGTATACAAAGTGTCATGTCTAGATATATTTAGTAATGAAGAACAAATGAATGTAAATATCTATGAAGTAGATTAGACCCTAAGAGTGCATGATAGAAATCATGGCACCATTAATAAATCTAAACAAGCACAACACATAATAATGTGACACAACAAGGCAAATGGCCACATACATGGGACTTATTCAAATATCACATAAATAAATATTGCACTCACATAAGGCCAAGGACAATAAATAATGGACATCTTTAAATGTTGCACACACCACATAATGATCTCATAGAGATGTTCAAAAAATTTGAACACAAGGGCCAAGGGTCACACACGATAATAAATCAATGTTAAACCTATTATGTAAGAAAGTAAGCATCATTGAAGGAAGATAAAATAAGTGAGACTAGTCTATTCCATTTTTATGTATCAATGTTGTATTGTTAGTAAGTAGTATATCTATGTAGCACAATTTAAAATATGAGTGAATCAACAAGTCATTTTAAAGATATTTATCTCAACATTGAATTTGATATCGTAGATAGATATAACCTATGTGAGTGTAACCTATATACTTAGATGCCTCCAACATAGGCATGACCACTAGGTAGAAGGGAATCCAACATCTAAAATGCATATGTAATGTATGTACTACATCACACTCAAATACCTCGTGAAATAATGTGTGTATAGAAAATAATATGATATCTACCAACATGTATGAAGAAGAATATATATCAAGAAATAAACTAGCATCTCATGTCGTGTTCAGGTCTCAATTTTTTATTTTTTTAAAATATTTGATTTTTTTGGAATATTTGATGTTTTTTACCTTTTTATATATTTTTTTAAAATTCAATTTTTAATTGGAATGGTTGTGCTTAACCAATAACTTGGTCTATAGGACATTCCCATGGAGTTCCTGTATAACATATATAATCAACAGATAAATCATGTGTTAATCAACAAATTGAGATAGGATGCATTTATGTGAATCTTGGGTTGTTAGGATTATCATACCAATCTTATGTATAATCTGAATCAATGTCATAATAATCTTTGTAATCTTGTTAATTCATAGTGTTGTTGTGACAATCATTTGAATATGTATATATAAATCCAACTAAACCATAACATGGTAGTGAATATTTTAATGTCTTATGTTATAATACCCCCTGTATCAAACCTCTGTAGTCTAGTCATCTTGATCTATTTGTCATATGTGGTGACCATTTGTATGTGTAAAAAATTTGACATGAGATATTTGATGTTACCCTAACTATATTATTATTTCATATTATATGTTTTGGTATATTCTATGGTCTTAATGGATATTTATGGATTGTATAGAATTATCACTATGTACCTTAGTTAGTTTAGTAGACCTCAATTAGATGTGTTATTAAGTTTAGTATGATTGTCATGAGTGGATGTATGTTTTATTTGGATATTGATGTTGAATAACATTATAATTTATTTTGTGAATTATAATTGATTATATTAGAATAACCAAAGATTATGACTCATTTTTGTGACATACTTATAGTGACAGTTATATTACACACACACACACACACACACACACACACACACACACACACACACACACACACACACACACACACACACACACACACACACACACACACACACACACACACTTACACTTACACTTACACTTGTTCATATTATTTAGATATAAATTATTTCTTGGATGTATTTGATGTTGTATTGAGTGTTTAGATTACAAAAGACTAAATGAAAGATTATGAGAGACTTGAACATGTCTTGATGGATCAGATGCACACCTAAATTTACCCTAAACTTTTAATGTTATACCCTTCATTATTTACAAATTGTTAACTGTATTATTTTATGTTTTTAAAATTCTTTTCTTTATTATTTGTAAATTTTGGTGTTTTGACCTAAACCTCTCTTCTAATTTAATCACCCAAAACCTATATTAATCTTAAATAGGATTATTTAACCTTGTTGAAGGGATGGGTTGACCCACAAACTCAACCCGTGTGTTGAATCTTGGATTTGTATTTTCAACCACTTTTTAGGTTGAGTATTTGGCAAGAAAAGCTTCTCTTACAAATTCTTTTTGAGCCAATGCATACACCCATTGAATAGGTGAGTTTTTAAAGTACTATTGACCACTTTTTGGTCACATAAAGGCCATTATTTATGGCCTAATATTTTTTGATGAATCACTACTTTATGTGGTGATCTTAAGCTAAGAGCCAAAGATTGAAGGGTATATATTATACCAAAGTCGCTTGGGGCATGATCCTGGAATCATCTCTTTTCCACGTGTCAAGTTTTGTTTTTTCACTTCCAAAAGAAACCCTTATTTTATTTGTACAAAAAGTTGTGTTATATATTTGAGTGAAGGAAACACACATGTGAGTGTGTAAGGATATTTATGAGGTTTGTAAGAGAATTTATGGAGGGAGGTCACATCCTTGGGATAAGGATGGCCATGTGTCACCATTCTGTTGGTCATTATTTTTGTTGTCTTCTCTTTTTAAGGAAATTCTATTTGTATTTTAAGGGGATGCATTTTTGAATTGTTAGGGGGCTTGTGTGCTTCGAAAATGACTTTTGGAAGAAGTGAAGATTTTAGTTTGAGGTATGTCTTTTGATTATTAATTTTTATGTTTGAATACTCTCTCTTATCTTGTTTTCTCTTGAATGGATCTTATTTAAAGGAAAATGAACAAATATTTTGATTGGCTTGAGACCCTTATTTTAAAGTTTTTATTAAATTTTTCTATTTTATATTTTTGTCATGATTTCTCTTTCTTATTATCTTATTATTTTGTTATTGTGTCAATGTTGGGTTATGGGAGGTATAAGGAGGGAAATTAGTGCTTGATAAACACACTTTTATTTGGCTTGGGAAGCCCTTGTGTTCATTAATGAACTTATGTGACAAAAAAAATAGGTACCCACTTCTCTTCCCTCTAGTGAAGTCATGGTGACTTGTTATTTATGTTTATATTGTGAATATTTTGATATTTTGTTTTCTTAATTATTAGCACTTATAACCATTGAACTTTTAATATTACTCAATAGTACATATGAGTTGAGGCATGCCTCTTTTTCTTGGACTTGGAGAAACTATGCATAAACCTCACTCGGTGAGAATCCCGTGTAATGATGCCTATTGGATGGGTGGCCAAGCACCTTATTTTGGTCTACTTTGGAGTGTTTGAAAGTTTGGTAGTTTATATTCTTGGGTGTAGATCTTATTTTGGAGATAAGAGTGGGCTGCTCATGGGTTGCTTATATTGATTTCTTTTGGCTTGCAATGCCTCCTTTATGATGTAGAGTCTTCTTTCATTATAATTATTCCTTTAGAATGAGAGTGATGGTGTTAGTTGTTAAATATTTTAACCTCGTATATTATTTCAAGGGATTTCATATTTGTTGAAAATGAGATCAATTCTTAACCCTTGTTGTTTGGGGACCTATATTTCTACATCTTCCTTCATTGCTTTCATTTTAATTGAGTTAATCTTATGATTAGTGTTATGAAAAATAAGTTATTGTTATGACATACAAGTTAGGAGTTGGTTTTAAATAAAATTTGAATTGAAATATGTTAAAAGAGGTTGAAGATTAAAGATTAAGTTATTGTATTAAAAATTAAGATTATGTTAAAATATGTTGAATCAAACCATTGTTATCGTGAAGCCAATGCGACAACTAACTTCCTAGCAAATTGTGGCATCGACCAAGTTGAATTGAGTCACATGGATAATGTGAGGGAGACCTGAGAGGATTTCCCATCCCTTTCACTTATAGATTTGGGATGATAATATTTTTTCAATTTTCTTTTTTATATTATTATTTTTTTTAAAAATAGTCTCAAAAAAGGAAGGTTTAACATATAGTTTTTTTGGAAAATTAGTGGCATTTCTTAGCATTTAATTTAGAGGGTGGATCAAATCTTATGCCAAATATTCTATCATAATCTTCCTTCATAATTACCTTCATGAAGTTGATACACTCATAAATGCAAAAGACATGGGTTTATTGGCTTGAGTATTGATTTGCCTATGGCATGAGTGAATCAAGAGGTTTCCATTTTGGTCAATGATCACCTTAAATGGATTTATTCTATAATTTTCAATTTAGTTAAAATGGTGTCTACTTTTAATCCTTTGGATTTTCACTTAGTGTGATCCTTGGTTTGTTACATGTCGTAAGTAGATACTGCTAGTCTTGGCATGAAACATGGAGTTTAAATTGCTCTCACCACCCTTGCTATTTATGGTGGGAGTTCTATTCATAAAATGGCATTCAAGGGATCAGTTTATCGAGCATGACTTAAAATATTTTTTGGGTGCTGACAGATGATTTTTTTGAGATTATCTCGCCAATTCTGGGAATTGAGTATCTAGAGTAGGGGGTCCATAGCCATGTAAAATCTGAGGTGGTAGCTTTATTTGCACCAAATCTCATGGATATGATCTCTAACTCTGAGGTGGTGGCCAATATGGTGTCCTTCTGCATCAACCCTGAGTATCACATTGGATTGGTTGAAGACATTATCAAGCAAGATTTGGGCCCCCTCCCTAATTTGCCATTCACTGGCTCAGATAACTTAGGCTTGGTTCTAGTATCTACTTTTCATGCTTTAGAAACATAATTTATGCTCTTAGTGAGCTTTGTAGAAGACCTGCAACAAAAGGTATGCTCTTCAGACCCCTTGGATAATTTCCAACTTTACCACCCATGATGCAGATTAAAATTGATTACTGAGATAACATAGTGGTGGGAAAGTTGTCATAATAAGGTGAGGGTGTAAGCAGTTAAGAAACTTTCAAAAATGGTGGCATGTGGTTTAATAGCAGCCCCCTAATGGATTAAAAAATCATCAAAATCAAAGGTTCTTTAAGGCAAAACTATCAATAACAATGTAACCGTGCTTGAAGAAGGTCACAAAGGGTCACTACAGAAATATAAGTGTGAGGTTTTTGGGGAAGTCATCACCAATGAATTCAAGGGTAAGGAAATCATTTTTATTGAAGATTTCGCTGATGAGACGAAGGCCTATGCTAATTTTTAATGTTATGTTTATCTAATGTTCTCAATTTTTTTGTGTTGGGTTCTATCAGTTGTAAGTGGGGAAGTGAATATTCTATCTCTTGGTTTGGTTGTTGTAATCCTCAGTGTTGTTTTGGGGTCTTTTTTGTTCTAATCTATCATGCCTCTATGCTGGCATTGTTGGTCTTTGTTTCAAGCCATTTTTGGCTACTTCTTGTAATCTTTTTTAATCGCTGGAAGCCTTAAATAACCCTGTATTTATCTTTAAAAAAATAAACAATAAGACTATTATTAATTAGAATATTTATTCAGTTAAATATTGGTTCATATATTAATATGCATCTTGATATACAAATTTATATGATTTAAATAATCAAATAAATATATATTCTAGTTTACATTCAAAAGAATTATAAATCAAATTCTTATTTTATTAATTTATTTATGTTTAAATTTAAATGAAAAGAATAAAAGAGTAAATAAATTGTTCAATGTATTTTTCTTAATTTACAAATCAATTTATATAGTTATAGTTTATTTTATATATAAATCAATAAAATTTATTAAAAAACAATAATGATAATAAATAATAAATAAATTTTTAAATTTCATAATTTTTGTAATATATACATATTTATATATAAATATAATATAAATAGAAGTAAATATATATAGATAAATAGGATGAATTGATTGCATTCTTTTATTTTCATCAGAATATAATATAGATGTGAAATTTGAAATATCTCATTACTTAAATAATTATTTTATACTTGGAATTAATATTTCCAAATAAATATAAATTATTAATAATTATATATTTTATTTATAAAAAATAATTTATTATAAAAAAATATATGTAAAAATAAAATGCTATTTATATAATATTAATATCATGTATATATTTATTTTAAAAATAAAACAAAATAATAATAAAAATATAAATTTAATTTATATAATATTAAAATCATGTATATATAAAATTAAAAAAAAAAAAATAGGGAGGTGGGAGGCTAGCCGACCACTCCTACCTCCATTACAGAGAGGCCAATGGAACTGCAACAGCCATAGGCCATCAATCATTAAAAATAAAAAATAAAAAAAATTAAAAGAACTCAAAAAAGAAAAAAATATAATGTTATTTTATTTTAAAAAAAGTTATATTTATATATTTTAGAATTTACATTATATTTTTCATAATATATTAAGTTTATATATATAAATAATTCTCAGATTAATATAAAAAATAAAAGGGAAGGAAAAAAACTAATAATATAATTGTAGTTATAGACTATATATATATATATATATATATATATATTTTGTCTATAACTATATTCAATTTATATATAATTGTAGTTATAGACAAGATATATATATATATATAAAAGAGAAGGAAAGAAACTAATAATATATATAAATTGAATATATATATATAAAACTACAATTATATATAAATTGAATATAGTTATAGATAAGATATATATATATATATATATATATATATATATATATATATATATATAGTGTGTCTATAACTACAATTATATTATTAGTTTCTTTCCTTCTCTTTTATTTTTTATATTAATCTGAGAATTATTTATATATATAAACTTAATATATTATAAAAAATATAATGTAAATTCTAAAATATATAAATATAACTTTTTTTAAAATAAAATAACATTATATTTTTTTCTTTTTTGAGTTCTTTTAATTTTTTATATTAATCTGAGAATTATTTATATATATAAACTTAATATATTATAAAAAATATAATGTAAATTCTAAAATATATAACTTTTTTTAAAATAAAATAACATTATATTTTTTTCTTTTTTGAGTTCTTTTAATTTTTTTAATTTTTTATTTTTAATGATTGATGGCCTATGGCTGTTGCAGTTCCATCGGCCTCTCTGTAATGGAGGTAGGAGTGGTCGGCTAGCCTCCCACCTCCCTATTTTTTTTTTTAAATTATATATATATATATATATATATATCAAAAGAAAAATAGAATCTTCATTTTGAGTTTTTCCTTTCCAATCTTGCAACTTCCAACTTGTAAATAAGCAAAATAGAGTTGGAGAAGTCTTTAATTTGAGCTTTAAAAAAATATGGTTTTCTAAATTTTCTATGAATTAACCATTTGTAAGTGGGAAAAAGTCTTTTGACTTTGAAATTTAAAATATAAGTTATTTAAATTTGATGTATTTTCATAAAATTAATTAATTGATTTTAATTTAACCTTGTTATTTAAGTTTAAATTATTTATTTCCCATTCAAATTTGAAAAAGGTACTAATTAAATCTTTAAATTAAAGAGAAATATATTTTTATTTATTTTCACATGTTAGTCGTATTAAATCAATAATTAAATAAAATATTTTTCATTATAACCTTTAAAAGATGATATGCAATTCTTAGAAGTAAATACTATTTAATTTATAATGGTAAATAATAATCCACAAATGAATTTTAGTAATTTTATTATTTGCAAATATTTTAAGTAAAGCCTTTTGACTTTCATTTTAAATTATGTATTAATTATTAACTATTATTAATTGATTATTTTTTTTTCTTCAAATTTAATTACTTAAATTTATTTAACTAACTTAGTTAAAATTTTTATATGTTATATTAATTATATCCCCACCTAAACTTTAATAAGGTACCTTTTAATTACATGGTTGAGAATGGTAATTATTTAAAGACTATTTAAATATTTTGTTGAAACAAACTTAAATTGTTAAAATTATTAATTAGTCAATCAATGTCATTTTAATAGTTGAAATAACATTTTATAATATATTTATTATTTTTCAAAGTTATTTAAATAATAATAATTAAGAATTAATACGATAAGAAGGCACCATTTAAAGTATTTGAAAATAACACTTATTAATTATCAAATGGGATGTTTTAAGAAACTAAGTTTTTGATATTAAATTAATTTATTTGATTATTTAGTGAAACCTCCATAGTAAAGTGAGAATAATTAAACTTAGTGACGTATGGACTTAGCTTAGTTATAACAATAATGTAGTCTTAGTTGTTAAAAAAAAATTGTTAGTATTTTTATGGATTTTATTTAGGTGAAATTTTGGGTGTTATATATGAGACGTCGAATGTGTCTTATTCTGTGCTTCTATCATGATTATGTTATCTGTATTTGTTGGAAGAACATATTGAGAGGTATTTTATTTTATTTTATTTTGAATGATGGACTCATTTATGCATGATATTATGACCATTGAAGCTTCATGCTCAACTGTGATAGAGTTATGATCTTTGTCCAAAGTTACCCCCCTTAAATCTTGTCCATGATTTTACCAAATTCACCTTTAATTGATCCATAATAGGGTCAATGTGAAATGTAATTGAACATGTTTTTAGGTCAAACGTGACAGGTAACTCAATGGATCCAATATAGAATTTTGGTCTAATAATATTATCCAAATTTTTCTTATGGTCTCCTGAATCTTGAAGGAGTGTCATGTTACATATATTGGCCTCATGGAGGGAAACAACTTAGACCTTGGTACATTGTTTACCATTAATGTGAAGACTAAGAATCAATGGATCTAGATATGATGAACATTTGTTAGCTACCTCCTTTGAAACTATATTAATTGTATCTGATTGTGTTACCATTGTGTTACTTGTAGCTATTGGTTTCGATAAGAGATGTGTTATTTGCAATCTTACCTTCAAGCAATGTGACCATATACATAAAGATTGAATTATCATTTGATATTTGTGTGAGTTAATACTAAATGTATGAATGTTTTCATTACATTATTCCTCTTAGGCAATATATTTCCCTTGTTATTTTAAGATTGTGCTTCTATAGGTTTTTTTTATTGATCTTTATTTATTGTATTCTCTCAATATGTTCCCACTCCCACATATGTGATTATAGTATGTGATAAGTATTCTTTGAGATCAACAATATTAAAATTGAGATTCAAAGTATCTTGTCATCTAATTGATTTTTCATATCATCATCATCACTATCATACCAATTTATAGTTATGAAATTAGGATCTTTGAAATTTTCCCAAAAAGGGAGATATAATATTTTATCTTCTTGTTGTATGATAACTAGTGATACTTTTATGTGTCCTCTTGAATGCTTATTATTAGTGATTTATCATGCATTGTACTTGACTCATAGACTTCATATTTATGCATTTGATCAAGTGTGATAGGTTGTACAAGTGGTATAATATGACGATCATCAAATTTTGGTTGAGTCATTTTATAATATTAGAAAGGTGAATCATTTGTTGAAAGAGTATATTTGTATCCCTCATCTAAAAATTTGATACATATATGGAATTTAGAAGGTATGACCTCCACAACATAAATTTGAGGTCTATGCAATAGTAAGTTATAGTGTAATTAGTTTTGCATTACTTGAAAAATTATGGGTAGCATCCTAGTGTTTACTAGTAAATCTAGTATAATAGATCAAAGTGTTTTATGAGGGATGTTATCAAATCCCATAATATTTTGTTTAGATTTTTTAATGTTACTCATATCGATTCCTAATTTTTATAAGACTATAGGGATAAAAACATTCACTCTTGAGCCTTTGTCTACCAAAACATGCTTGATACCCTTTCCATGTATTTGACCTCAAATACATAGTGGAAGATCCTGTTCTATGATGTGTTTAGGAGGCAAATATTCATTATTTAATGTGGTTATCTACTTGGTATCCTTGAGTGTATTCATGATAAAATCAAATAATGTTGGTTGTGTATCACTAAGAAGAGTTGTATCATGCAAAACATCATATAAGATATCTTGGTAAATGGTTAATACTTTTAAAAGCTCAAAGAAATTTTAGAAAGGGTATTTCTTAGTTAATATAGGATGTCATAACCCTTAAATTAGTTTTCTTTCCTTGTGGTAGTGGTGGGATTGTGGAGGAACATGTTGACCACCTTCATTCTGCCTTGGTAGATGAGGTATCTACCCTCATTAAGTGTTGACAACATGGACATTAGAGTCTAGTATGAGCCATGGATGAATAATAGGACCAAGACAATAATTAAGATAACCTTGAGGTCTAGGAATGGGTGGAAAAAACTAAGTCATGCATGCCCTTTGATACCTAGAAGTGACAAGTATGTGTGTGTGTGTGTGTGTGTGTGTGTGTGTGTGTGTGTATGTATATATATTTATATATATATGTATATGTATATGTATGTATGTATGTATGTATGTATATATCTATATATATATATATATATATATATATATATATATATATATATATAGATAATTTATTTACGGGGTTTAAAAATTATGGTGTTTATCAACTTATATGCTTCCCATGCATTTAACTCCACAAATTTCATAATATGATATGTTGAAATACGATAACTTATTATAACCATACAAAAATATTACGATTAAAGAGTTTGCTAATCCATTATATAATTTATAATTATATAATAAACAATATAATATTTAGTACTATATAATATTAATACATTGTCTCTTATTTCCACTATTATTTATCTATATTCATTATATATTTATCAAATAAAATTTAAACCATATTTATTATATGTTTATACATATAAATCAAAACCATATTGAGTATATATATTTTTATATATAAAACTTAAACCAACTAAATGTAGTTTTCCACTACCCTTTCCCTCAATTTTCCAAATATTAGGAAGACTTGAGATTAATCATCAATGATTTTAGCCTTATTATGATTATTGGATCTAATCAATTTGATGTTGATGTTGATTGCATTAATATTAATAATGAATAATAACTTGGAAAATGTAACATTGTATTTTAAAAAATACGAATAAGATGCATTCATTATGATTATGGTTTTGACTTTGAGAAACTTATAATGAGGAAGAAGGGTAAAAATATTCAAGGGTGTGTTTACTTTATAGGCTTTCAGATATACTAATATCAATCATAAATATTTAATATGATCATGAAGGTACTAAAAAATAATGATTCCACCATTTCCTTAGCCATACTATCCTGTCTTGTGGGGTATGTTAAGAGTAACTTCCTGAGGCTAATCACATACTAGTGGACTATAAGAACAAATGAATGAAGGTTTACTATGGATGAAAACATAATCTTATGCATTTTTGATATATTGTGAGGCACGTGGAAACTAAAATCTATGAATAATGTTGTTTAATGTCTTGATAATTGGGGTAACGCCCCTCACACGATGACACAAGGAAAATTGATAAGTGTTTTGCCTAAAATGACAAATCTTATGAGATTTAAAACTATCAAAACACAATATATAAAAAAATGGAGCAAATGAAAAATAAAATCATAAAGTAGAGGCTCAAAAATAAAGGTTTAAGTTCACCAATATGTGTTACCCTATTTTTGATAAATCACTAGTTGAATTAACATGAATTATAGGTATAAAAAGGGAAATATAAGAATGCTAAAGATACACAAATGATTAATATTCTAATTTTGACAAATTTCTAAATATATAAACTATTATTTTGGAAAACACTAGGAAGGAATAATAATTATCTTGCACACTATGTTGACTCTTCTAATTGTTTCACTATGAAAATATAAAAAAGAGATGACTGTATAGGCTTAGTAGTAGAATCAAGAATAGAAATATAATCTAGACAAGTCCATTATAAGTAGACGGTGGCACAATGTGCTCCAGTCTATTGACCATGAGCTTGTATGAGTTGACTATGACATAAAACATGAAAGTAAAGATCAAGAAAGTAAGAGTCCAAAAATGATAGAACATAATTATAAGCATAATATTTTCTTGGATAGGAGTGTAGTAGGTAGACAATGGTGCAATGCACCATAGTCTTTGGTTACAGACTTGTTCAAGTTGAATATGCATCCAAAATAATCATTGAACATGTTGTGATTATGATTGAAGAGAAATATGAGATATCACATTTACAATTTTTTCATGTAGAAATAGTTGTCTTTTATTTTCTTTGAAACCTTTAGGACACTTTGATATCTTAAAAACCTTCAAGAAAAAGAGGGAAGTGTAATGGGCCGAGTTGACCTCAATCACCCCCTTGATTATTGATTATTTCCTATGTATATAATACTCCAAGGAGGGAGATCAAGCCTACATGGTTCTCCCACATAGAGTGAATGTGTAATATGTGCTTCTTTAATTATATGTATGCAACTAGACTATGTATTTTATACTTGAAAATGATAGTTTTTAAATTGATTTAGAGGGATCATGACTTGGATTATGAGTGATCCTTATGAATATTGAAAAAATAGGGTAGAATATGGAAGATTTACTCAATATACAAACGTGTAAATGCTTGCACCAAGTGAATATAAAGTGGGGTAATGAATAAATCTTGATATGTATTTATAGATGAATATTTTAAACTTTTCCTTTTGTCAACCTTATGAAACACGTGAGAAGACCCAAAAGATTGATTTTAAATTTGGAAAATAGTTAGTTTTTGGTGAAGGACATAACTGGCCTAAGTGGATAACAACACACTACTTCCATGTCTCCATAGGATAGACATGTCTAGATAGGTCAATATCATGGTCTTAGAGTTGGAGATAATTTTATGGTGTTTTTAGATAGCTTGAACATTTGGTGTTGAAAAGTTTTGTGTAATGATTAAAAAACAAATGGTCAAGCCTACACATAAATGAATGGCTTAGAGGAAAGGTGAATAAGAATCATTTATTTAAGCATAAGTCATGTGGTTTGGAGTGTGTCAATAATCACAATAATCAAGAATCTTTGATAAAATTTATGTATCTATAGATGCTTCCTGCCCTCTTTTACATGGATTTGTGTTGAACTAGATATATGGAGTGAATTATTTTAAAAAATATATTTTTAAGGTTAGGGATCACATTTGAACACACACACACACACACACACACACACACACACACACACACACACACACACACACACACACACACACACACACACACACACACACACACACACACACACACACACACACACACACACACACACAAGAGGGTGTCTTTTAGGTTCAAGTCATCATTTTCACAAGGTCACATTATTTTTTCTTGCCCAAAGAAAAAGGTTCTCTCTTTTTAATCTAGGTTTTAGAAGGTAAGGCATGCTTCTTGGTGAAAAGGGGTAGATTATACTCATAAAAAATTTAGGGTTGACCCTATTAAAAAACCTATAGATCCTCACCGTGACCAAAAAAAGGTCTTTGATTACTTGGGGTCTCCATATAGGGGTATTGCTCAAGATTCTTTTGTTGTTTCAGATGTGAACTCCTCTTCTTCTTCTAAAGAGGTTGTAACTCTTTAAGTGATGGGTTTAGGGATTCCCATAGCCTCACCCTCCAAGATTGATGTACCTCTTCTTCTGGGTCTAGCTAAGGGTGCTCTTCCTTTAGATGGATTCTCTACCTTGGGGATTAGGCTTATTAATGTGTCTTTTATTATAGAGTATTTCATAAATATGGACAATGATTAAAAAGAAAAAAAATGTTTTGAAAAAGAATAGTTATGGGTTATGGTTCTTAGATCTCATCAATATATGAGGCTAGCTTAAAATTCCATAGAAATTATGACTATAGTTTTTGGCTATAGAATATTCTATGGAGTGGCTGTAGAAAATTTTGGGTAGTGGCTATGGAAGATTCTAGGTGGGGGTTGAAAAACATAGTCTATATTGTGGAAGATTAGGATTTTAGATGTAGAAGATTAGTTATATGTGTTTTTTTTAGCTTGTTTAGAAGATTTGGTTTGTGTGTTTTAGCCTTTTTTTGGTTGTAATTATTTTACTATCTTTTACTACTCATGGTTTTTAGGACATATTATGGAAGTCCTAATTTTGGGCTATGGAAGTTAGTTTATGTTTGTTTTTAAGAAGCATGTGTTGAAGTGTTTATTTTTGAGTCTTGTTGGAAAAGTAGACTTGAATTTATCTTTTTTAAATTTATTCAAATGGATATATATCACACTTTGTGGCATTCAGAACTTGGTTATAGAAAACTTGGTTTTGGGTTGCAAAAGTGAGTTTGTATATGTTTTAAAAGTCTTTAAGAAGATTTTTGTATGTTATCTTGTTGATTGGGTAGAAGAAACCTTATGTGTAAAATTATTTTGAAATGAATGAATGTGAAAGGAATCCCCCAACTCTATCTTTTACTTAAAAAAAATGTCTAATTTTGGAGGATTTTTTTTTAAAATTATTTAGTAAAATATGGCTTTTTAAAATTTTAATAAGTTTTTATTAAGATCAAAGATAATATGACAATGATAAAATTTTATGCAAAAATTAAGAATTTTAGGAGTTTAATATTTTGAACTATACTTAGCAATTCATCGTCACAATAAATAATACTATTATAAACATGGACTCCTTATTTAAATATCTTGATTTACAATAAGAGGGAAAGATTAATAATTAATGTTTTTATTATAGGTAAAAGTGGGTTTTGAGGGACCCTACCCATACATAATTACCACCTCAGTAGTTAGTAACATAGACCAAAAGATCAACAAACATAGGAAAAACATACAAGTTTAGTAGATAGTCACAACAAAGTTACAACATAAATTGCTGATTCATAGCTTCCAATACAAAATAAAGAGATTTAAATATGACTTTTTTCCATTCCTCATAAGCCGTAGTCCATTCATGTGTCATGATTTGAAATTTTTTCTTGAAATCACTTACCAATTTTTCCTTTTCAGATGTAGTATCCACTCCTTTAAGCTTTTTCCTAGGACTAGGATCATTCTCACTAGTGTTAGCATTGTTGAAAAACATAGATAAACCTTTCTCTACATTGAATTATTCACTATTAATTTATTGAAGCTGACCAAAAGATTAAGTTTATCTTTGAGTTCTCTATTCTCTTGCTCCAACCTATTAATTCTATCAGTTATAATCTCAATCTGAGAAGCCATTTCCACTTCCCTCTTCCAAGTGCAATACAGTCCATATTTTTTATTGAAGTTGTTAACCTCTTATTTCATTATTGAATGGTCCTTTATGAACCAATGTAGAAATTACTTATGAAGATTTAACTCATCCTCAAAAATATCTAGTTTGTTTTCATTTTTAGAAATATCTTTAAAAGAATTCAAATCAAAGTCGACCCATACCTGAGAATCAGGATCCCCTGTAAGTAATTTGACATGGTCATCATTCCATTTACTACTTGTAGAATTAAAATTTACTCCTTCCCTACTTCCAAATGTATGAGTATTAGTTTGTGTATTCTATTCCTCAACATGAAGCTGGTCCACCTCATTTTGAGTATTATTTTTGATGCCATTATCCTTGTCTATCTCTTCAAGATCAATCAGGGCATTTGAATCCTATAACATTTATTTATTGAAAGACCCCTCTTTCTTGTTTTTTGCACTACCATTATGTTCATTATTCTTTGGTTTAGGTTTGCCAATACTCCTTAGAATACTTTTTATAGGTATAGAGGGTGAGATATTGATCTTAAAATTTTTACTTTTAGCAATCAAGTATTGTAGAATAGGGTTTTAATCTTGGAAGAACTTATATATGAGGAAAATTATAGCATGGTGTAATGGTTTTGATTTCTTACCCATCTATACTTTATTAATGAAATGTTCCAAGGAATGCAAGATATAAAACAAAATACTCACAGGAATATTATGCCTCATATAATTTAGGAAAGGAAGATGGTAATAATTTACTACTTTATATCTACCATCCAAAGTTACATCCTTGATTATTTGCTCTGCCACATCATCAAATAGAACAAGAAAGTCTTCTCTTTTGAATCCACCTTGGAACACCATAATATTTTCATCCCACACAATAAATTTTTCCTTTTCCTAATCGAGATTTGTAGTCAATTTTTAGTATTTGGTTTCTTCAATTTGAAGTCTAGTAACCCTATAAATCAAATCCTTTGTGATTTGAAGAGAGATGTTCCTGATTTTGACCACTCAATCTACCTAATGTTTTAAATTTTTTTGGGATAGATACGTATCATATCCACATATATGATCTATGAAATTTATTAACCCCCATGTATGAATTTTTTTCCATACCTCTAGATTCTTATTAATGTGATATGCATTCATTGGTTCCATGCGGTTCAAATCTCCTCCCATGACTGAATACCTATTCTCTAATTTACCAAAAACCACACTTGGAATACTTCCAAACTTAATGAGTTTAATAATAAATAAAAGTTGATATTTTTTTATAACTTGAAAGTGAAGATAAGTAGTAAAGTGGTGCACAAGAAAAAGAGGGGAATGAAGGAGGATCAAAATACATTGGAAGAAAAATAACACAGTCAAGGGACATAGGTAAATGTGAAAATACATGAATAAACATAAGTAAAAAACCCATTTTAATGGAACTAAGAAATAATATTCACAAATCATAAGATCAGTGGAGAAAATACCAATTACCAATAGTCTAGACAAATAATTAGACCAATTATCAAGAATTTCAAAGAGTCTACCCAAATCTTTAAATTTATGTGTCTTTAGCCAAATGTTGTATATTTATAGAAATATATGAATTAAAATTAGGGAATTTGCATGGATAACTAGGTCAAGTCCCTTTTGGTGTATTCAAGTTTATTTTGAATCATAAAAAACTAGAGATGAATTCTTTAGAAATGACCCTTGATTTATGATAAGAGTTGGTTTGTACATGCAGTCATAGGAGGATAATTTTGACCAAAAAATGGAATATATTTCCATCATCCCTATTTAGACATGTCTATATGGTATTTAAACTAAGTTATGGAGAGAAGTAATTTTTGAGCATGTGGCAAATTAATTAGGATAATATATTTACATGGATTTGTCTACTAAAGTTGGGATATCAATTTTCTATGTCACAATTTGTGATAAGATAAATCTTTCTAAATTTTTACCTAAGGCCATCAAATTACAATATAAGTCTAGAGAATGGGTTCAAGATCTAGATTATGAAAACATCCCTTTTAGGTGTATAATTTATCATGAGCATGGTTAATTTGTAAGGGAACACACTAAGATGAAAAAACACCCATGCCAATTTCAAAGTTTGATGCTCCAAAAAATAAAATAAGGAAAAAGAATGTAAAATCCTAAAAACCAAAGGTATTGGAAACCATGAACACATTTGATGCATTAAATACATAAATTAATGAGAAAGGGGCATCAAAATATGAAGATGTTTCTTTGGTAAAATAAATTCTTCCCTTTCAAATATAACCTAACATTTAAGACATATCTTATAACTCTAGAGAGTAATATCTTTAGAAATCCCTATTCTAATGCTCAATAATCCAAACACTAAAGAAGTGGTGGAAGATTATGAGGATGACGATGAGAAGTTTGATGAGGAATTTTTAGGGTTGGAATATTTATCTCTCTCTCAGCTGAAGGAGGTATTACACCAGATTAGAATGGGTAAGATTTCAATGAGCTTAATGGCTCTAAAGTCAACACAAAAAGGTAAGAAAAAGATAAGAAAGCCACCTTAATCAAATTCAAGAAACATGGAAGCTCAAATAAACATTGTTAAGGGAAGTCATAATCAAATGTCAGAGATGATAGTGGAATCAAAGGGAAGAAATAAAACATGTAAATAAGGACAACATATGGTCAACATGATAAAAAAAAGAGTGTGAAAAGGAAAATAAAAATTTATCTACTGTTGGGAACCTTAAATATGGAAAAAAAGGCTCATACATTGACAGGATAAGATCTTCACCCATTGAAGTAGGTGAAAATCCATTTCTTTTTAATTATCTTATAGAATATGCAGGGGTTGGATCCCTCATGCAGGGATAGGCTACTGTAAAAATTTATCTTGGATAAAATTCTTGACATACTTATGCTTGAAGAAACCAAAATGAATCAAGCTCTCATTAGTAAAATGATGAGAGTTATATGGATAAATAACATTTTTTTTCCACTAGTGCAATCCAACCCTCAAGAGGAATAATAGTTGCTTGGAACCTTCTCTAAATTAGGTTTTATTTTGGAAAATTGCATCAATTGGAAAATGATTAGATTTGATGTATGAAATTTATATAAATCATTCATGTGTATCAATATCTATGGTCCAAAATAGTGATGAGTTAGGGATATATGATGGTTGTCTTTATGTGGGTTAAGACATTCTTATCCTAATGAAAATAGATTATTGGAGGAGATTTTAATGGAATCAACTCTCCTACAAAAATATTGGGTGGATTTAGTGGGATTTTACAATCCTCTTTAGAATTTTCTCTATTCATTGATGATTTATCCTTATTCAATGTCAAGCCTCAATCATGTTTGTTCATTTGGAATAACATGAAGCTAGGTCAACACTATGTCATTTAAAGATTAGTTAGGTTTATTTTAAACCTATATTATATTAAAATGGACACTTTATGTAGGTAATAAAATATGTTATTAATAAATTAACAATAAAAATATTGATATACATTTACCAGACATAACATGTGCACATAAATATGGTCCTAACCCACCATTATCTCACACCTACATTATACCTTATGTGTTTGATCATTTTATTCTGTTGTTACACACCCACAAAAACCTCACAATTTGTTTGAAAAAATCTTACTATACTACACAAACATCTCTAGAACCTTAGTTTAGTTTGCCTATGAACAAGTCACTATTGTCAGGTTGGTTTAGTATCAATAATTAATAATGACTTAGGCTTATCAATACTGGATTTCTCCTAGTAATGATTAAATTATAAATAAAATCTATCCCTATGGTCAACCTATCTGCATAGCATGTTAGTGGCATGAAAAATTACCCAATTGGAATCATACATACATATATATATATATGTACATACATACATACATAAAAATCAAGGTCTCATTTAATAGGGGACTTGGAACTTATCTAGTACACTTTTATACTCTATTTCACATTGAGAAAATATGCCCTCTTCTTCCAAAATTATAAATTTATCACTAGAAGTAGTCATAAAATAATTTTAAAGTATCAAATCCAAATCATTAACTACATACATATAGTGAGTGAACATAATTACACAATCACACTAGATGGGAAAACTATGTGTGGCTTGATTTTCCTTGTGAAAATATCAAATACATAGGTAGTGGTCAATCATCATAAGAGGGTGATTGGGATCAACTCAATACATTACACTTTCTTGAATTTTGTAGGTTTTTAGCCCTCACAAGCACACCTAGGGTTTCAAGGTGAAGGAGGATGATTTAAGGAGTTTCACACATCATCAAGGTTTGGCATCACACATATAGAGATTTTAGAGATAGGTGAAGGTGACTGTATGGTCACATAACCTTTTTTTCACATAGGTCACTATTGACCATTGAGGTTAGTATTTATAATTGATACTAACCTTGATTCAATGGAACTAACCATGTGTAAACATAAACATAGTTCCTAAACTGGATAAATCACATGCTTACTTTAGTTTATTTTACACTACCAAAATATAGTATAGTTAGACAGTCAATGAGAAAAGTTAAATAATCATCCTTTTGTTGTGCTTACTACATTTAGCATATTCCACTTGTCAAATCATTGCAATCAATTTTAGTAAATGTATGCTTAAATGCCATATCTTAATATCGTAACTATTTTACTATTTTATATACTATTAAGGTTTATAAAACCAAATTAGGGTAAAATATTTTGGTGAATCTATACACTAATCAAACAACATCAACCCCTAGGTTTCCCTTATGGTTTCATCCTTATAAAGTTTAATATTTTAACAATAGATTTTTATTTTCAACCCTGATTTTTGATTATTATTATACATTACTCATAGCTATAATTAATGAACATGTTTTATTAGTTAAAAAAAGTCATGAAGGTAATATTTTCATATTGTTCTACTTGGTATCTTATTTGGACCAATTATTAAATGATTGGGTTAAAGGTAGGTATATAAATAAACTTAACACAACTTATATAAAATGTGTTAATAATTCACAATGCCTTAATATTCAAAATTTATTAACTATTAAACAACAAGGAACATGCATGAATCATCTTGTTCCTCCCCTAGTTTTCATAATGTTGAAAATTAACATCCCACCTATAATATTGGACCTTAGGTTATATTATATCCAATGGTCCATGTTGTCACAACATGAAGGGTTAAGGTGACCAATCTTGTATGTTAGCATATGTATAGGACTTTGTATTATGTAATTTGTGAAAAAAGAGAAAATAATTGTATGTGTTAAAATAAAGTCAAAAACTGACTTGAGAAGAAGAAAATTTGTAGAATTCAAAAATCCATGTTGGGATTATAAAATAATGATGATTATAAGCATGAGAAGTAAGCAAATAATCAGGAAAACAATTGTAAACCATTGTATGAATGAACTTATATCCCATGACCTCTTGACCATTATTAATCCCTTAACCTATATTATCCATAGGGATATGTGGGGACTGACCTATGGCATACTCTTCATTTTTAATTTCATTCATTAGTTGATTATTACTTTAGGCTAAAATTTTAAGATGTAAGGATGGGATGAATGAGTGTGACTCTCCCCATTAATTCTATATATAAGGATGAGTGTGGCTCACTAAAAAATTAATATTCATGAATTATATTATTATTAATAGATTATGGATGTTTCCACTTGAAGTGGATTATCATATATTCTACTATATTTTAGTTATACTATGATTTATTGATTTAATTGTGAAGAAAGGTCATAACAAGTGGTATCAAAGCATTGATTTTAACATAGAATTTCATTTCCATTATATCTTGCAAACCATTTCTATTTTTTCCTCAAAATTTTTACTAGAGTTGGAGCATCATATAAGGCATCCATAGTATTTTTTTGAGATTTGAAGTTAAGTTTTAAAGGAGTTATTGAATTTTTACTATTTTTCATAAAATTGCTCTATAATCCAAAATTTAAGGAATTTTTCATATTTTATTACATTTTTGGAAATCTTGAAGAAATATAGATTGGGTCCATTATTTGTTTTTTCTAATTGGAGGCTAACATAATATCAAAATCACTTGGGCAAAATTGAGTCAAAGTTAAAAATCAGGGTCAACATTGTTCACTCTTGTGATGTCAGGACCACAAACTAGGGGTAAACGCAAGAATTATGAAACTCTAGATAAA
>JARHVA010002158.1:1167500-1170000 GCA_037957365.1 Torreya grandis | reverse complement strand
TAATTTGGCATCACACTCAAATTGTTTTTTTACCATCTTTATAATTTTGGATCATGATCATAGTTGGGGGCACAATTAATTGTTTCATTAAATGCCATAGTATCAAACTAGTAATAAGACACTATGATCTCACTTCCCATATGTTTGCTATTCTCATGGGTGAAATAGATATTATTTTAGGATTTTAATGGCTTACAACCTTGGGCACAGTACAAATGAATTTCCAAGAACTATTCACATGATTTCATTCTAAAGGAAGGGTATTTGAACTATAGGGACTATAGGAAAAATATCCATTTTGTTAGTTCTCATTAAATGCATAAGATTATTAAAAAATAAGATGAAATATTTATCGCATAATTTTGTCCCATAGAAGTTTAACCAACAAAGATATCTACCCATCCTAATCTACAAATAATTGTTGATGACCACTTAACCATTTTTGAAGCAATGCCAAAAGAATTATCACCAAGATGAGATCATGATGATGTCATTTAATTTCTCCATGTTAGTAAACCACAAAAAATTAGACTATATAAATATCCATATGCCTAGTAAATATGACATAATAGATGTTTGAGGCTGATAACATTAGACATAGCTAAAGTACATATTCATCCCTAGTGGTCATGGTACTTAATAAGGATGATACTTAGAGGATGTGCCTAGATTATAGAGAACTCAACAAATGTACCATCAAAGATAAGTTCCCTATCCTAGTAATTAATGATTTATTAGATGAGTTACGTGGTGTTTTTTTACTTTATGAGACTAGATATTCATTATGGTTACCATCAAATTCATATCAAAGATGAGGATATCCATAAGATAACTTTCAAAACTCATGAAGGCCATTATGAGTTTTTGGTAATGCCTTTTGGTCTCACAAATGCACCATCTACATTTCAAAGTTTGATGAACACTATTTTAGGCTATTTTTATGGAAATTTTTATTGGTCTTCTTTGATGACATCTTAATATATAATAAGACTTAGGAAGAACAATTTTAACATGTTAATGAGGTCCTAATCATTTTAGAAAAATCATAAAATTTATAAAAAACCTTCCAAGTGTAATTTTGGATTAAAAGAGGTGGAATACTTGGGTCACATTGTTTCACATGAAGAAGTTAAGGTAGAGCCTCAAAAGATCAAAGTTATGATCGAGTGGTAGGTGCCAAAATTTGTTAAAAAATGTTGAGGTATTTTGGGGTTAATAAGTTATTATTGACACTTTGTGAAAAGTTATGGTAGCATAACAACCCCACTTATGTCATTGTTAAATAAGGACTCTTTCCATTGAAATTAAAAATACAACATAACCTTTAAGAAGTTGAAATAGGCCATGTGTACTACCCCAATTTTACCTAACCCATATATTTTAAAGACTTTCATTGTTGAATGTGATGTATCAGGATATGGAATTAGTGTATTACTCATGAAGGAAGGAAGATCACTTACATATGAGAGCTATGAACTCAAGGGTAAGAACATGTTAAAGCCAATATATGAGAATGATATGATGGCTATTCCTCATGCAGTCAAACAATGGATACCTTATCTAATGGGTAGACACTTCAAGGTAAAGACTAATCATGATAATCTCAAATATTTTTTGGAATAATTATTATCATCCGAAGATAAAAAAATTTGGTGACTAAAATGTTAGGATATGACTTTGAATTAATCTACAAAAAAGGAAAAGATAACATGGTTATTGATGCATTATCTAGGAAAGATGAATCCATAGACGCATTATTGTATGCCATGACCATATGATAGGATGATTGGGTGAAAAAGGCCTGATTTAAAATGAAAAATAAATTGGATACACACACTATGATTAAAAATATCCATAAATATTATAGTCCCTCAGAAAAATTTGAGTCAAAAGGGAATGTCTTATGGTATAGATATTGGTTATACCTATGCAAGAATTCTTCCCTCAAGTACAAGATAATTTTAGAGCTTCATGCATATCCAATGGGAGGGCATTATGGTTTTTGATAAATTATCATAAAGTCAAGAAGTATTTATTTTGAGAAGGACTCAAGGGGATGTATAAAATTTTGTGGCGGAATGCCTAGTGTACTAGAAAAACAAAGTGAAATTAATTAGGACATTAGGTCTTCTCTAACTTTTATTAATTTTGAGCCAATAGTGGGAGGAAGTCCTTGCTAGTCTTAGAGATAATTTATCCATAAAAAAAATTTGAATGAAGCAATAAATAGATTGATACCATAGTGAGAGGCATTTCGAATTAGGTGATTGGGTATTTTTTCATCTACAACTATATAAATAATTATCCCTAAAATAACAAAAATGGACAAAAAACTCTCTCCTAAGTATTATGGTCCTTATCATATCCTAAAAAATATTGGAATTTTTTCACATAAGTTGGATCTCCCTCATTCTACTTGCATCCATCAAGTCTTTCATGTTTTTTAATTAAAGAAGGTAATTAGACATACCTCTCTACACTAGTTAAGTTACCTAAACTG